>PVLD010006228.1:0-102795 GCA_004027595.1 Dinomys branickii
AAACACGGAAAGCATTAACAAAGAGACACAAAGTAGCACAATAACAGTATAATCAGAATTGAATTATAGACAAAGCAACAGAAAACCAACAATAGTTGTTGCATTGCATATTGATATCTTCAAAGTGTATGCTCAGGAGAACACATATAGACATACAAGATTGATCAAACAACCAGTCATCAACTATTCCTTACCATTAGTGACATAATACAAGTTCAGTTTCAACCTTCTGCAAACAGCCAGTTTCGGCAGCACCCTTGCGGAATAGGCCACTGCTCTTTGTCCTGTTTTCCTAATGTGAACATTGAGTACAACTGCTGTCACAGCATAGCAAGGGTTTCAGTGAGTGCTATAGAGTCATTGTCTTTAACTTCCAGAAACATTTAAATTTTCTGGATTTCTTCTGTGACCCATTATTTGTTTTGGAATATGCTGTTAATTTTCTAGGAGCTTTTGCTTTTTGCAAAATTTCTTGTTATTGATTTCTATTTTCATTGCACAGTGGTTTCATAGAATGCAAAGGGGTAATTTCAATTCGGCATTTTCTTAAGCAGGCTTTATGGACTACTATGTGATCTATTTTAGAAAAAGTATAATGGACTGCTGAAAAAATGAGTACTCTGTTGTGGAGGAGTACAATACTCTGTATATGTGCATGAAGTCCGTATGTTCAAGAGTATTATTCAGCTTTTAATTTTACTTTTTTAGTTGATATATTTCTTTAGAAAAGTGGGATGTTAAAATATACCATGACTGTATTAGTTTTCATTTGATATTATAGTTTCAGCAGGTTTCACTTTATGCAGATTGTTGTTCCAGTAATCGTTGTATATATATTTATCAATGTTATCTCTTTTCCTTGGATTTTTCACTTAACTAGGGTTTAGTCACTATCTTTGTCTTCTCCAATCAGTTTTAGCTTGAAGTTTACCATGTCTGATATTAGAAATGCTACCCCTGCTTGTTTTTGGTTTCTTGGTACATGAAATGTTTTCCATCCTCCAATTTTTAGAGTATGACTATCTTTTCGAATTAGATGAATCTTGAATATAACAAACTGTTGGTTTTTTTTGTCAATCCATTCTCCCAATCTGTGTCTTCTAATTGAAAAGTTGTGGCTGTTAGCATTAAATGATATTACTATGATGTGTTGATCCTTGAGTATTATTGACTTCTTTATCTTTATCTGTTGGTGAATGCTTGTCTTTTTTTCCCTCATATTTTTATTGCTCTTTACTCATGGATTTTAACTGGAGTATTAATTTCCTCTGTGTTTTTAGCTGAGTCAGTTTTGTTATTTCTGTGGAGAATATTCTTACATATATTTTTGAGTGCTGGCTCAGCACTAGTATAACTTTTGAGCTAGTATTTTTCATGGAAAAACCTATTTCTCCACCTATTTTAAAGGATAACTTTCCTGGATAAATATTCTGGACTGAAAGTTACTTGCTTTTAGGGCATGAAATACTTCACCTCAGTCTCCTCTGGATGTTAAGTTTTGTGTTAGGAAGTCTACTGTGACTCTAACTAGTTTACCTTTATAGTGAACTTTTTCTTTTTCCTGTTTGAAAAATTCTGTTTTTCTGGATATCTGTTAATTTAATAAGGATATGGCTTGGTGAGTGTCTTCCTTTTTTTTTGTTATATTTGTTTGGTTTTCTGTAAGTACCACATTTGTTTTTAAACTCTTATAGTTGGAAATTTTTCTTCTGTGATTTCTTTTTTTTTTTTTTTTCTTTTTCAGATAGGGTCTCACTAAGCAGTTCAGGCTGGCCTTGAACTCATTTTGTAGCTGAGGCTGGACTCGAAATCACAGTAATCTTTCTGCCTCAGCCTCCCCAGTGCTGGTATTATAGGCATATGTCACCATGCCTCACTGATTTCTTAAAAACATGTTAGAGGGCCGGGCATATAGCTCAGTGGCATAAGCACCTTTCTGGAAAGTTCAGGGTTCTGAGTTCTATTCCCAGTACCAAAAAAAAAGTTAGTAGATCTATCTGTGTTATATTTTAGTTTTTCTTGAACTCTATTTAGCCTTAGAGTGGGCTTCTTACTGCCACTTAGTGTGTACTGGATAATTATCTCTTGCTTTCTTATATTCCTTTGGGCTTCTTCAGATACTGTACCATAATTCACTATTTTGTCCTCAATTTCAAATACTCTGTCTTCACCCTGGCCATTTCTGTGACTTTTGAATTCTATACATGTATTACTGTCTGATGTCTTTTTGAGGATACTACATCCTGGTTCAATCTGTCATTCAAGTTTTGAACTGTTTAGCTAAGCTCATCCAGTTTTTTACTTATTTCCCTGAAATTCACCATGGACTCAATTCCACCACATTCCTCGTAGGAGTATTGACTGAAATTTCTGAGAATTTTTTATATCACTTTTGAGCTTGTCTAGTTTCTTCATCCTTTCTACAAATGTTTCATATATTTTCACTACCTGGTATTTGCATTCCTTTCCCTTTGTGACCCCTTGCTCAGCTTTGAGAGAGTTGGAGACTTTGAGGGTCTTCTGTTGAGAGAGATATATATATCCCTCTTCCTTGTTTAGATAGGTAATAAGGGTTACATATAAGAAGAGTGAGCAGAGTTTGTACCTTATATGGAGTTTTAGTAGCATGTTGCCTCCCCATGAGTAATTTTCAGTTTTGTATGTCCAATGCTAGTGTTCACTCATTTTGTTTTGTTTTTCAAATTAAGCAATTCAGACTCTGCCCTCATGTTTTACTGAAAGAATTACTTTTGATGGTAATAACTTCAATAGATTCATTCACACAACTCTTCCACATGACAGTCCAGGCCGTTACAGTTTTTCTGTCCTCTGTGCACACTATGACTGTTTATTACTTGTTATTGTTCTGCAATGAGGCAGGCAAAGTGGAGCGAACAGAATGGATGGTGATTGGGTAGGTGAAGAGAAAAGTTTGATGTGGGTCTCATTCCATCGAAGTGCTTTTAGTTTAGTTCAAGAGTTAGTTTTAAGAGTTTTCAGAGGATATTTGCATGGGCAGGGATGAAACGTAGAAAGAAGAAAGTTCACTTTGTGGTTGAGGACAACCACACAGTTGTCCGAACCTACTGACAGGCAGGTCATGAGGCTGGGTAAGACATGGAAGACCCAAAGCTTAAGAAGGGGAAGCTAAAGAGTTAATGTTTGACAATACAGGAGTGACTTGCAGGGGAGCTAAGTATGGAAAAGTAAAAAGTTTGGAGGAGGAGTTTGTGTATTTGGAAAAATAATAAAGAGATACTATAAAAGTATTCCTTTGGGAGATTGAGAAGAGTGAATGATTGGGAAACCACTTCCTCCCCAGTGATCTGCTACTTTGTTTTCAGAGGATGAGTGCTAACAAGTGTCATCTTGTCTGAGTTGGGAGTCTTCAGTATTGGAATCTAGTCCCCACCACATACTGTGAGAGTGAAGCATTGAATCTACAAATACACATGAGGAGTGAGCAAGCCCATAGCCTCCAGGGAGAAACATGCCAGCAGAGCAGAGCTGTAAATGATATGTGCTGCAGTGGCTAGTTGGAAGCGGAAGTGACGGCAAGGAGACAGAACACAGTGAAGGTCCCTGAGATGGTCTACAGGACAGAGGAAGGAAGCACTCTCCACCGCTGCTCCCAGCAGCACGAGAAAGAAAAGATGTGTTAGTGGAGTGGCACAGGTGAGGCTGTGCAAGGGCTAGGACTGACCAGCCATAGACTGTCTTCATCTCAGGGCTACCATTGTTGAAATCCTACAGCAACTGGGTAAGCAATGACTGCAGAGGGGTACAGGGTAAGGAGACAGGGGTGGGCCACCAAGAGACATCCAGAGTTCTGCTGGCTAAGACAAGGGCCCAGACTCCACTGCCAGAGGCCAACATCAGCCTGCAAGTCTGCGGAGCTGAAAGAATAGAGTTAGTTCCCTATCCTGCCCCCACTGCAGGCTGCTGGGATTACCCTGTACCCAGCTCTAACACTAACACGTACTTGTTGGGGTTACGTAGCACAGATTTGGGCTGTGCCTTAAGCACTACTAAAGGGCTGGGGACACCAGAGGACAGCTGCAAGCTGTGGTCAGAGAAATTGTCTTTTCCTTTTTGCTTTTTTTGGTTGTTTAGGTTTTAATTTTTGTGTGTTCTTTGTTTTGCTGTTCATTGTCTTCTTTTTCTTTTTTTCTTTTCTTGACTGTCTTTTGAATTTTTAATTTTTTTTCATGAAACTGAACATTGTTTTTACTTTTTCTGGTTTTCTTTGAACTTCTTTTGCTTTCTCTTCCTTTCTTTCCTCGCATCTTTTCTTGTTTTCCAAAGCTTGGTGGCTCTTCCTTTGTCCTTTGGCTTTGCTTTGAATATCTTTATCTTCATTTATTTCTCTATTTATCCTTTTATCCCTCTGAAATCTCCCCTCATGGTAAAATCACTCTACTAAGGGGAAATTCCCTGTACACAAGTTCCTGGTTTGTGTTGGATTCTGTTACATAACTATAGATTTTGTTCATATGATTAAAGGTACCAGGTTTATAGTCACCACAGTTTGGCACTTTCGAGGCTGTGCCTGATGCTATTGTTATTGCTAATTTTACTACTGTAGTCAGAGTGTCTCTCTTGCTGTGATCAGTTGTTCTTCCTGGTATGCCAACATCACAACTGTCTGAGGTAATAAACATTACTATAGTCCAGTACCAAAGCACTGGGTGCTGGTCAAACAGACAGCGACTTCTCAATCCTAATAAATTGAGGAGGCAGGATTCTGGGGAAGACTTAAAGGCCAAGAACCAGCTACATCTAGAGGAAATTCCTGAGGAAGAGTCATTTCCTAGGGAAATGTTGGTACTAGTGATAAAGGGAACCACTATAAGCAATTTATAAGTGTCAACACAGAAAACACATTTTTAAGAAACAGAAAATGACAAGATGCAGAAGCAAAATGCAATTTCAGAACTTCAGCCCACTCAGGGCAAGTCAAAGGGTCAATGAGGTAGAGGAAATCAGAAGACACCCACCTGTGTTTTCTTTTTTTTTTTATTAATTAAATAATGGTACATTTCAAGTGTAGATAATGATCACATTCATCAAAGGAAATTTGTACTGGTATATGATATAATTTGTTTCTGCTTTATCCTCCTTTTCTTCATTTCAACCCATCCTCCCCTCCTATTTACAAAAGTTTTATTTCCATTTTTTTCTTGTTTTGCCATTTTTTTTTTTCTTTTTCTACCAGGGACCGAGACAAGATCCCCAACTGCTTGTATGAGGGTTATGGTAAAGGATGAAGAAAAAAATAAATAAAATTACTAGAAGTAGATCTAGTGATGCATAAAAGGCGAGGTGGGAGGTCAGTGCCTTTGGATGGGCAAACACAAAGACCTATTCACCTACCCCATATTTATTTTTTCCAATGAGAAGTGCAAGGGGAGGTTACTTTTCCTGGAACAGGTCAATGTAGTAGTGGAATGGGAAAGTTTAACATTGCAAAAGAAACAAGTTAAGATCCTTAACACCTGGGTGTTAGCCCTACCTGTGTTGGCCTCAGCAGAATTCATCCTGCCCTATGAGCCCAGGCCATTGTGCTGTCAGCTATGCCTAATAGGGAAAAAAATGGGAGTTTGCATGTTCCAATCAGCCCACAAAGCAGGGAAGGAAGGCCTTGGACGGATTCTGTGATCAATTTGTAATTCTTGGTGTCCAACAACTTCGTTTCTTTCTCCTTCCCATTTATTGTTCCCCATTCTAATTTGAACACATTCTTCTAGTTCACAATATTTATTATACATTTTTGTCCTTATTTACACTTTTGGTTTCTTACACCAGAAGAACAATGTGTGTGCTATCTAAACGTGTATGTCCAATTTATTTCACTTAAGAGTGTGGGCTGAAGGTGCATTCTTTTAGCTAGAAATGTCTCAAGTGTATCCTTCATTATGGCAGAGTATCCCATTATATAAAAAAACCTGCATCTTCTGTGTTGATTCATCAGTTGATGGACATTGCCAATTTGAGCTATTGCCAAGATTTGGATATTAAAAACTGCATTGCTATAAACATGGGTGTGCATATATCACTGAGCTATGATGCTTTTAATTCTTTCATAAAGGTACCAAGAAGGGAAATAGCTGGGTCAAATGGAGTCTCTAGTTTTAGTTTTTTGAGCAATCTCTACACTGATTTCCATGGGTGGTTACACCAATGGGTACTTCCCCAAACAGTGGAGAAGGTTTCCTTTCCCCCAACAGCTGAATAGCATTTGTTATTCATTGATTTCTTGATAAGAGCCATTCTTTCTGGGGTGAGATGAAATCTCAGCGTTGTTTTAATTTGCATTTCTTGAATGATTAGTGATGCTGAATATTTTTTAAGTATTTATTTGCCATTTATAATTTTTCCTCTGGGAAATGTCTATTCATTTCAGATGCCATTTTCTAAATATTGAGGATCTTATTTTTTTGAGTTTTTATATATTCTAGATATTAGTCCTTTTTCTGAAAAAAATTTTCCCACTCTGTCATTATGTCTTCATTCTGTTTCTGGGTATTTTAGCTGTGCAAAAGCTTTTCTAATGAGATAAAATCAGTTATTGATTCATTGTAATAGTTCCTATGAAATTTGGGTGTTGCCTATATCTATTTTTTGCAGGAGTTCTAGCTATTCTGTGTTCCAAAAGATTTAGTATTTCTGTTTCAATATTTACAGCTTTAACTCATTTTAACTTTGGCTGAGTGCATGGTGAGAGATATTGGTCTAGTTTTAATCTTTGCTATGTGGAAATCCAGTTTTTCCAACACCATTTCTTCTTTGGTTAGATTGAGATAAAGACCATCTATTTCAACTTTCTGCAGGGTGGTTTTATTTTATCATGAGTGCCTGTTGGCCTCAGTAAAATGCTTTTTCTACATGTGCTGAGATGATCATATGGCTTTTGTCCTTGGCTCTGTTGATATGGTATATTCCATTTATTGATTTGCATATGTTGAACCATTCCTGCATACCTGGCATGAATCCTATCTGGTTATTATGTATAGTATTCTTGATGATTTGCTGCATTCTGTTTGCCAGTATATGGTTGAGGATTTTTGTATCTATGTTCATTAGGGACATTGGCCTGTGGTTCTCTTTCTTGACTGGGTTCTTCTCTGATTTTTGTATCAGGATAATATTTGCTTCCAGGAATTAATTTGGAAGTAGTATTTCCCTTTCAATTTCATTAAAGAGTTTGAAAAGTAGTGGTATTAGTTCTCCTCTAAATTTCTTTTAGAATTCAGCATTGAATCTCTCAGGGCCTATGCTTTACTTTGTTGGTAGGTTTTTAATTACATCTTCAACTTCATTGATGTTGGTTTATTTAGAATTTTTATATCTTCTTGATTCATATGTATCTAGGAATCCATCCATTACATATGTGTCTAGGAAACCATCCATTACATATGCATCTAGGAATCCATCCATTACATATGCATTTTCCATCTTATTAAAACACAGGTTCTCAAAGTAGATAGAAATGACCTTCTGGTTTTCTGCTCAATCTATTGTGATTTCACCCTTTTCATTCCTAATTGGATGAATTCGAGTCTTTCCTCTTTTTGTTAAGTTTAACTAAGGCTTTATCAATTTTATTTAAACTTTCAAAGGACGAACTCTTCACTGATTGTGTTGTTTTCTTAGTCTAGATTGCATTAATTTCTACTCTGATCTTTATTATTTCTTTCCTTTTATGAGCTTTGGGCTTGACTTGCTCTTCATTTTTTAGAAACTTGAAGTTCAATAATAAGTTGTTTATTTGAATTCTATTTTTCTGATATTCACTGCTATAAAATTCCTTTGTATGACTTCTTTCATTGCACAGCACATGTTCTGGTATGTTGTATTGGTTTCATTAAATTGTATAACATAGATCCCTATCTTTTGCCACACGGTGAACTAAAATCAAAATGGGTCAAAGATCTAAATATTAAAAAGAGATGTTAAATTTCCTAGAAGATAGAACAGGTAGAACTTTTGAAGACATCAGTGTACAGTCTTTATGAACAAAAACCTAATCCCACAGTAACGGTCCGAAAGAATGAATAACTGGGATTTCATCTTATTAAAAAGCTCTTGCATAGCAAAAAAAAAAAAAAAACACCAACTGAGTGAAAAGACAACAGATAGTGTGGGGAAAAAATTTCCCAGCTGTTGTTACTCAGACAAAGAAATACCAACTATAATATATAAAGAACTCAAATATCAGGACCCCTAAATTTAAAGACCTGATCTAAAAATAAACACCCAAATTAGACACTTCTCAGAAGAAAAGGTATAAATATCACATAAATATATGAAAAATATTTAACATTACTGGTCATTCAGAAAATGTAAATTAAAACAATTCTGAGATCCCATCTTACCCCCAAAAGAATGGCTGTTATCAAGAAATCAACAAATCACAAGTGCCACTAGAACTATGGGGAAAAGACCCCTCTTCACAGATGGTGGGAGTGTAGACAGTGCAACCACCATGGAAATCATTGTGGGGATTCTTCAAAAAACAGGACTACTGGTTCCATTTTTCTCAGCTATTCCCCTTCTTAGTCTCTTCCCGAAATAATGAAAAGCATCATACCACAGTGATATGTGCACACCCATGTTTATAGTGGCACAGTTTATAATAGCTAAATCTTGGAAACAGCCCAAATGTCCATCAACTGATGAATCAATATAGAAGAAGCAGGTTTTTTAATACAATAGGATGCTACTCTGCCATGATGAGGGATGTACTTAAGACATTTCTAGCTAAAAAGATGCACCTTGAGACCATACTCTTAAGTGAAATGAATAGGGCACACATGTTTAATACCACACTGTTTCTCTGGTGTGAGAACTGGAAAGTACTAACAAGGATCAAAGGGCATAAAGGATACTGGGAGATGGGAACAAAATGTTCATATGGTAAAGAGAACAAGTGAGGGGGAGGAAATGGTAAAGAGGAAAAGAGAATAGATGGAATAAATGGAAACAAAGCTTTTGTTTATAAAAAGGGAGAGGAGTCAAAGGTAGGGGAGGGGTTTACGGAAAAAGAAAAATGAAGATATATTATGTACAGGACCAAATTCTCTATGATGAGTGTTATCATTACATATATCTGACATGCACCAGCAAAGTTAACTTTTTAAAACCTCAACTCTATAAGATATCTGATAGGAACATAGATTAAATGTCCTAATGAAACATTGCATATGTGATTCCCATGTAACTTCTTTGCCAAAGATTCTGAGAATTCACACCCCAATAACTCTTCTGATCCTTTCACTGCAATAGTGAAGCTAAGTAAGGCTCAAGACCTTTCTCTGCCAAGGTGCAGACATGCTTTCAGAGTCTGAGTCAGTCTGAGTTTTGGGTTAGGAATGTTTGCTGTCCTTATAGCTGGGTAGGATATGGAGTTACCAGACCGATTCACTTGTGTGAAATTGCCCGCTCTGTCAGCAGTATTCTTATGCAATCAGATTGGGAACAGTAATAACAGACTAAAGTTAAAGGACAAGTATCTATCAGGGCAATCTGAGAAATACCATACCATGAAGTACAATTTGGGACGTCTTGAAGCCTAGGGAGAACACCCACAGTTGCAGTGTAAGCATTGTAACAGCATGAAGACTGATCCACAGCTACTCTTCACTAAATGCAGCAGCTGTGTCTCTAATGGGTTAAACAAATCATGCAACAATTGTTTACAGAATCAGTTTTCTAAAGCCCAGGATGTTGGCGATCAGGAAATGCCAGAGGGTCAGGGGAGAAAACAATTTAAAGGCTTCTGCTATGTGGAATGAGAAGGAAGAAGCAGGAAGGGGGAACAGGATCTTAATGGTGCTAGATGTAAGTTATATTTTAAATGAGGAAAAAAGGGAAATCTGAGTCAAAATCAGTCATGAAATATGCAAAAGGGAAGATTCTATGACTAATATAAGGATTAGACAAAAAGTTAAAACAAATAGAGACAAATGGGGGAGAAGAAAGAAAAGGGAAAAGGGGGTAAGAAACAGGAGAAGCATGTCAGGCAAAGAGATGTGGGAAAAAGTAGAAAGAATAAGAAGAGATAAGGAAAGTTTCCTTAACCTCTGTAAACTATGTTGGAAGAAAAAGGCAAGAGGGGGAGATGCACACACAGTCATACAGGAAAAAATGAGAAAATAATGAAACGAAAATGGGTAGAAAATGAACAGAAAGAGGGAAGTAGAAAAAGAGAGAAAGAAAGAAAGAAAGAAAGAAAGAGAGAGAGAGAGAGAGAGAGAGAGAGAGAGAGAGAGAGAGAGAGAGAGAGAGAGAGAGAGGAAGGAAGGAAGGAAGGAAGGAAGGAAGGAAGGAAGGAAGGAAGGAAGGAAGGAAGGAAGGAAGGAAGAAGAAGAAACAGCTTTGTGTTAATTATGATTTCTACTATTCTGGACATATGACTCCCACAGCTAGGATTAAGGAGAATTGCTCAAGCCAAGATGTGTCTCTGTTCATGCTGGAATTCTAAGGTAGCAATCAGCCCCTCCCCTAGAACCATGCTGGATGCAAACATTTGCATACGGTGTGAAGTGGGCGTCAATGGGACCTTCCAATACCATGTAACTCAGGCTAAACCTAAGGCGCCTGACTGCAGGAGCTGGTCCATGTTCATCAGCTCTTGGGCTCTGTCCAGCCTGCTCTCTGACCACTGGCTGTCTCCCGTGCTGTTCTTCAAACATCCACTCTGAGAACTTGACAGTGTTGTGTGTGGCTTGGAGCCAATGGCTTGCTCCGGGACCCATTCTGGAACACTGACCCCTTCCCTACAGTGATGTCCCCCAACCCCCCAGGTAACACTCTGTGATTATGGTAGCAGACACTGGACTGAAGTCACTCACCAACTGTTGACTTTGAAAGGCCACTCTAGAAGGAATACCCCACATTTTTCCTGCAGGTTCCAGGTGCTGCTAATTTTCTCAGTTCCAATTCAGTTTTCTGTGATTAAAAACTTTTAGTTTCACTTTGTCTCTAGCACTGTGGCTGGCCAGCTGCTCTCAGCCGTGTGCAGTTTGCAGAGGGTTCCTTCTCTTCTCTGAAAGCTGTTTTATTTTTTCTGCATCATTTAATTCTTTTCTTTGTCATTTGTTAGTTCTCTGCTGATTCCCAGGTAACCTCTTTTCACTTTGATTCCTCTTCATATTACTATTTTCTACCCTCTGTGCACTTTGTCCTGGAAAAGCTGAGTTGCTGGCAATCAGCCCTCTGCCATTTTGTCTCCCCTCCCCCACTTCCCTCTGCCTGAATTTCCAAACAGGCTTCTCCAGAAAAAGCTACTCTGCAAAAATTGGAATAATTCTCTACTTCATCATATACAGAGACATCAATACCAGGCAAGAAGAAGCATGAAAATGTAAGGAGACATGATAATACTGAAAGTATAGAACAATCTTCCAGTAACTATTCCAACAAAATAGAGATGTCCATGTTATCTGACAAATGATTCTAAATATTTTTAAGTAGCTCAATGCATTTACATAAAGCATAGAGAAAGAATTCAGTGAAATGAAAACTAAATAAACAACATCAGAAATTTTACAGAGATTGAAATTAGTGTAAGCAATCAAGAAAGACTGGAGTGGAAAATACCATTAATAAAATGAGGAATGTATTGTAGACCATCAATAATGGGAATAATGAACTAAAGAAAGAATTTTCAAAATCAAAGGCAAGCTATTTAAGATTATAAAAAGAAAAAAATTTTAAGAATGATGAAAGTTTATGGGTTATGGGATGGCAAAGAGAAAATATTTGGAACAAAATAACTTACAGTAGCAGAGAAAGACAGTGGCATAGGACACTTGTTTAAGAAATACTTGGAAACTTTCAAATTTAGAGGGATATAATTACCCAGTAATAGGAAGGTTACAGGTCTCCAATCAGAATTCAATTCAGACATCACTCAGAGATATGTTATAATCAAACTGTCTAAACCATGGAGAAAGACAGGACCCTGATAGTACTAAGGGAAAAGCAGCAAATAAAATAAAAGGAAGTTTTAATATTAATTAACAGGACTTTTCAAGCCATAAGAGAGTTGTATGCTACACTGAAAGCACTGAAGAAAATGAACTTCCAACCCAAATTACTATATGTAACAAATCTATCCTTCAGAAATTAAGTAGAGATAAAGCCTTCCCTGGACACACAAGATGTGAGGAAGTTTGTCATCACTATATATGTCATTCTAGAAATGCTAATGGGAGTTCATCAAACCAAAATAAAAGGGCATTTGTTAGTCACACACACAAACCTGTAAGTATAAAACATACCAGTAACAGTAAGTGTACAATCACATTCACAGTGTCTTTACATTATAGTTCTGATGTATAAATACCTTGTATTTTTAGTTTAAAGTTTGAAAGACAAATATAAGAAAACACACAAATTGTAACTTCAAAAATTTTAAATGTAGGGGGTATAATAGACTAAAAATTTTTTAATTAAGTTTGAGTTATTATAAGCTTTACATTGCCTATAATAACTGTAATATACTTATTGCAAACCTCATGGTAACTCCAAAAAATAACCTTTAATAGATACACAAAAGATAAAAGGTAAAGAATCAAATCACATCAGTAGAGAAAACTCTGTTAATCACAGTGATAGCAAGAGAAAAAGAAAACAGAAAAGAATTTATAAATAATCAGAAAACAAATGGCAATGGTAAATCCTAACTGCTCAATAGTTTTCTTAAATGTAAAAGAATTAAATATTCCAATCAAACAATAGAAAATTCTTGAATGTGTAAAAAGACAAACAAAAAACATATATTAGCTATCTTATGCCTGTAAGAAAATCACCAGCTGGCCATGGTGGCACTTGCCCATAATCCCAGCGCTCAAAAGTCAGAGCCAGGAGGATTGCTCTGAGTTCAAGGCCAGCCTGAAATACATAGTGAGATGCTGTACCCCAAAAACCAAAAAAAAAAAAAAAAACAGACAAATAGAACACGGAATGTGAAAAATGGGAAAGACATCCCATCAGGCCTTGCAAATTGAACCTAAAGGAGAACAAGAGACAAGTCCTCGTCCGTTTGTTGCTCTTTCCGTCCATAAACTTGGGGTGTCTTTTTCCTTTACGTGTATCTTCAAACTCTTTCATCGTTTTTTCTGTTTCATTGTACAGATCTTTCACTACTTTGATTAAATATATTCCTATGCATTTTTTGTAGGAATTGTAGGTGGAGTTTCTTTCTTGATGTATATTTCAGATACATCAGTATCTGACATACAACAATCCTGCTGTCTTTTGTTTGTTGATTTTGTATTCTGCAAGTTTGTATCATTTAGTTAGTTGTAATAGTCTTTTGATAGGGTTTTCTTTATATAAGATTGTCATTTTCAAATAGTTATAAGAATTTGACTTGTTTTCCCACATGAAAGCCATTTCTTTCTTTCTCTTGCCTGATTGCTCTGGTTAGAATTCTTGATAGTGTATTGAATGAAAGTTATGGAAATGAATATCTTTGAAATGCTCTAGATCATAACAAGAAAGCTTTCAGTTTCCCTCCCATTCAGTATAGTAGTTAATTATTGGCATACACATAGTCTTCATTATGCTGAGGTACATTCCTTCAATACCTAATTTGTTTGACATTTTTATCCTAAAAAGATGGTGACTTGTACTGAATACCTTTTCTACAGCTCCTGAGATGATCATGTGGTCTTGTCTTTTCTGTGTGGATATGTTTTACTGTATTTATTGCATTGCATATGGTGAGCCACCCTTGCGTTCCTGGGTGCATCCCATTTGATCGTCATGAATATTTCTAATGTTCTGTTGAATTCACCTGGCTAGGCTTTTGTTGAGGATTTATGCATTTATGTTTATCAAAGATAATAGCCTATAGTATTCTTCTTTTGTTTTGTCCTCACCTCATTCGACCGTTGGGGTTTGGTCCTGCAGAATGTTTGTGGAAGCATTTCTTCTTCAGTTTTCAAACAATTTAAGGAAAGTTAGTGGTAGTTTTTCCTTAAGTGTCTTGTAGAACGTAGAAGTGAAGATAAGTAGTCCTGGGCATTTCTTTGGTGAGACGTTTCTGTTACTCATTCAATCTTATTATATACTATTGGGCTTTTGAGGTTATTTCTTCACTATTAGATTTGCCACAGTTCTGTTATTAGTACACTGTCATCGTTTTAACACTAGAGGTTAATTCAAGCCCAGATTTGCTGCTAATTCACCACTGTTTATAAGAAATGTGGAATGTAACTAAAGAATATAGTTCACCTCCCTCAAATTTTTCCCTGGAACTATACACCGAGTTTCTAATCCACTGTCATGAGGCTATGGTGTGTGCTGCAGAGTACTATGGGCTCTGAGAAATAGCCCTCTCTTGCTCAATGCTGAAGGAAAGGTAAGGGAAGCAGTTCCTTGGTTGCCGGGTACCGCAGCAATAGCAGATGAATCTGAGGGTGCTGGGGCTGTGGAATTCTATATAGACCCTGAGTTTATTGTGTGGTCTTGGTATTGGGTTTCAAGTGTAAAGCCTAGACATAGTGTCTTTTTCCCAACCATGAGGCTTCTTTCTTTATTCTATTTTCTTTGCAGTTGGAGGAGTGACGGTGTGTGCAACTCTTTTCTACCTGCCTTCTTCCATGCTTCTTTTCATTATGTGAAAATGAGGTATTAATTCACTGGGCTTCTCTAGCGCAGGCTGTTGTATCTGTTGGGAGACATGCCTAGAGGAACTTCCCCAGCTTCCATCTTACTTGCTCTCCTTTTAGAATTTAAGTAAAGACAACAGCAATGACTTCAGAAGATTAGTATGAAAATTAACACAATTTCTGGCACACAGTGAATGCTTAGTTTCTAGCAGTCATTTCTAACCATTATTGTAGGGAACAAAGTCCCATTATTTTAGGGAAAATTCAGCTGAGTAAAAGGCAAACTGACTTGTCCATGCATGCAGAATTATAAAGAGTAAAAACATCAGCTCCAGAGCATGTTGCAAACATGTAACTTTAAAGTAATTTTTATTATAGAACTGTTTTCTTCACTCATCTTTCTTCTTTTGAATATATATGATATATATTTGTTTTGTACATACTTATGGAGTATATTGGGATTTTTGACCCCCATATGCATTGTATAATTGAGATCTCAACTTTTTGTGCTTCATTCCATCTATAACAATTACCACATGGATATAATCTTGGTTACTTTTCTCTCATTGCTGAGACAAAATACCTGACCCTCAAAATTAAGGAAGGAGAGGTTTGAAGTATCACAGTCTGTGGAGGTTTCAGTCCATACTCAGCTCTCTCCAAGGCAGAGTGGCACATGGCAGAGGGTGAGAGTTCACGGTGGCAGAAAACAGCAAAAACAAGAGAAAAAAGGGGGAGTGGCAGAGTACAGCAGCGCACCTCTTTCCCTCCTTATACTGTATGTCCCGGGGAGGGCATAGCACTCATTCCCCTAATCCCAGTACTGGAGTATGGATCAGTCAAAAACTCTGGAAGACTGCCCCATGGCTGCATGAGGCTTTGGGGGGACATCTAGACATGAACCATAACAGATGTTGTCAAGATGCGTTATTCTATACCCATACATCTTCTGAATTTTATGTCTATGTTCACAACTGATTATCATGAGTCATTAAAATTTAGCATATCCACATCTGAAACCAATCTCCTTCCGTCCCATCCCCCAGAACTAGTGCTTCTTTGATATTCCCCCTTTGAGCAAAATCCTTTTTTGCTCAAAGTGTGGGAAACATACTATCAATTTTTTCTCATCAGCTTTTACCAAAATTTGTTATCACATCCTATTAATTTTGCTTCTGAAAGACAAAAGTGAAGTTAAATACTTAACAATTTGATTAACAGGAAACAATACATCAAAAGTAACTAGTCAGGGTGGCAGATCACAATTTAAGATAACTTGCTAAAGATTAGCTCATAGACGAATCTGGATATTTTAGGGACTACACTGAATACAAGATTTAGGGGGTTGGGTAAGAGTTATTTTCTAAAAGACATCGAAAGGTTTCCTATTTTTATAATTAGCGTGAGCCTACTGGGACATAGCAACAACATCTGCAATCTAAACTACGTGTGCTAACACGTTCCCTTCCTTCTATTCACAATACTATTTCTGCTTCTCTGTTCCTTGTCATCATTTCCTGAGGGAATTGTAATATTTTGCTAATTGTAATACAGAGCTCCAGTTCTTTCCCTCACTGCTCCCCTCTGGTGATGATTCAGACTCTGCCAATTAGTGTTTCCATGTGCTGAGCTGTTGGTAAAACCTCCTCAACTAAGGTGTTGTAAAGACAGTTAATACAGTACTTGCTTCATTTTGTTTCCCTTTCGATACTTCCTTCTCTCCTTTATGTATTATATCAAATAAGCCTTTATAGTTTGGGGATCTTTAAAAAATAAGTGACATTTTTGCATTCTTAGTTTAATACAGTAAACCTGTGCTTTTGCTAGAGAGGGAGGAGCTACAGCGTTGAAAGTGATGTTGAAAGCAGACAACCCTAAGCCATGTGCACAGCTTTAGGAAAACGCCTTTGAAAAACACATTTTTCTTTAGCCTGAAGATCTGGGGAAGAATTCTTCACTTATCTTTTACTGTAAATAACGGATTTGAGCAACCACCTATGACTAGGTATTAATTGATGACTGTACAGAAAATAGTACAAACTCAATATTTAAGAGAATCCCATTCTGTCACTTTAGTTTATAGTATGGTGTATTCTTACATGGCATCGGGTCATATTTAAGATTTTCAGTTGGTTATAGGCAGATTTGAAGATGTTTTGCCTAAAGCATACATTCAACTTGCATATTATTAAATTAAATAGAAAAAAACAAAGAAACGATAAGCTACTACCCGTATTCTGGGGATCAATTTATATGCTTTTAATTTGCACCTTGCTTCTCTCATATAATTATATCAATTCCCTGTCAATTTACATAGTATAAAACTCATGTAAAGTGCAAATTATGTTTCACATACACATCACTCTGATGAGGGGGAGCTAGCTGATGGGGAATGTGCAAGCGTTTTTGGCAAAACCTTATTTTTCAGAATATGGTTTTCTACAACAACTGTACACTTTTTGTTGTTTAAAAGATTTCCTATTAATCCATTTCTTATGAGAGCATATTCAGCCAATTTTCTCTCAAGCAAAATATAAAATACTGGGGTAAGAGCTTTGCACACATCCAATGACTTATGTATTCTCTTCTAAGTAAAGCATAGATCTTCATTAAGTTTTATGTAACTTCAAAACTAGCATTTAATAGTCATACATTGCAAGTAATATTAATATTTTATGAATACCTTTTGCATATATGATTTTTGACATTTCTGAATATAACTTTAGAAAAAATACAATAGGATATTAAATATTATGACTTTCCAAGTTTGGGGACATAGCTCAGTGATAGAGAGCTAGTTTTATATATACCAAGTCCTGTGTTCAACCTCCAGCACCACTGAAACACACATACACAAAAACACACACATCACGGTAACTCAGCAAAATCCAAGACACATGCTTAATAATAATGTATTCCTAAATTTTAGATAAGTATACCAAACCTTTTTGTAATAGTAAAACTTATTTTATCATATGTTGTGATTCTGTCAACATTAGATAATATAACAAGCTTAGCCACAACCTAGTACATTAAATATTATTACAAAATTGAATAGCAAATATATATAATACTGATATTCATTGTTATTCATGTTACCATAATATTTATTTGACAATATTTATGTAATAGCTAAAGCTATTGAGCCTTTTCAAAACCAGAAGTAATATTTCACTAAAAATTCTAATATTCAAATTTTGACTAGTTGTAAGCTCTTGAAAAATATTAAGCATCTCAAGTCTCATTACATTATTTTGTAGTGTAAGCTATATTTAAATAAAATGATAAAACAATAATCAAACTGAAATATTTTTCTTCTTAATTTTTAAAATTATATATACAAACAGGTTTAAGGGAATAAAAGTTTTGATAGTCACATTAGAAACCTATTCTAATGGGAGCAGAAATTATTTTCTTTCTTATTCATCTCTGTATCACCAGCACCTAGTACACACTTAATAAATTTAGGTGGTGCAGAAAAGATCAGAAAAATATGAACCTTAGAGAGAAAGATGCTCATCCAAGAAGGAAGTTACAAGAGAATGTAAACAATAAATCTTGACAAAAATTCATTATTGTTCATAAACAAGTAAATGTCAAGAAAAACAATATGAAGATGTAGATATTTTTCCTTATAAAATTAGGATTTCAAAGAAATGACAATAGTTATTTCAGATGTGAACAAGGAATATCACATTGGTCACCATTCCAAATAACTGTATGTTGAGTTGGAATTTCACCATTAAACATTTAAATGAATATTTACCAAAAATATTGCTCACAGAAACCCAAATCAGATTTAGGGTCTGAAAATTATTCATCATTAAAAAGATGCAAGGCAAGTGAGGGCCTAGAAGAGTCTGTGTTCAATAAACAATTTCCAACACCAAAAGCTGGTCCAAGAAAACAAGCAAGTTCATTAAACGCTACTGGGATCACATCATAAGAGCACAAGAACCAACTCATAAATCTCCCGATATTTGTTGTCTAAAATTTGGAGTATATTGTTCAAAATAATGACTGGTATGTCACAAAAAGTTTTAGGTTTCACTGAACATTCAAAGAATTTTTAACTGCTACCTCTAATGAGAAAACACATACCCTCAGTAGATTTCCAATTTCTGCTTTCCAGTTCACATACAGCTTTTCCTACAGGAGCAAGCACGTCTGAGCCAGGTGGATAGTGCACTTGAATCATGTGAGCAAGCAGGTGTGTGCCACACTCGTGGCGCCACCTGACTCGAGGATACAACCGTTCACAGCTGGAAGCTGGCTTTACATTTTGCTTCCCTTTGGCATGAGGCAGCCTGGGTGTGTAATAATCAACCAACCTCACCCTGGACAAAGACAACATCCAGAAAAAGGAGGAGACAATCTGACTCCATGATTACAAATGTTAAACACTCTGACTCCATGATCACGAAGACAGCATCACTCTAACAAAAGGGCCAAACACACCTTGGCTTGTGTAGTAGCCACATTCTGGGGGAAGGGAGGGACAGAGGGGCTGGGGGACAGCGAAGGCACTTGAAAAACACACAATCCCTAAAGCTAGCCATGGAAAAATCATGACTGCGTGAAATTGGAAGAAATCACTCATTCAACAACACAGGAATTTTTGTCTTTCAATAAATCATTTATTGAAATTTTTTCTATTTTGGATTATTTCTTTTCATTGTGTTGGGGTTATCCCATTTCTCCTCTTTTACTTTATTTTGTGTCCTTTTCTCCTTTTCCCTCTCAACAATTTTTTCTCTTCCTTCTGCCTATTATATTTGCTTCTTGCTTTCTGTTTGGCTTTTTTTTTTTTCCTTTTTCTTGTTTGGATCTATTCTGTGACTGTTCTCTATCATTTAATTTTCTTTTACTCCTCAAGAGAAACTCCTATCTTGCTTTTCTCTCCTCCTTCTCAAATTTCATTGATAAAGTTTTTCTATTTTGCTTTTCTCATTCCCCAGTTACCCAACCCTCTTTTTAAAATAGTATTACTACAAAGCTTTATGAATCATTAGATAGCTAGTTAACTTTATGCTATTGGTGATGAACACTGTTCTATTATTAGTAGACTCAAAATTGTTCCATTTTGTAGATATTAATATTTGATTTGCTTCAACATCCATACTATAATTGCAGATATCTTTTCTGTGGTGAGGGGTCATCCGTGCTTAGAGTTTGACAATATTCACGCTATTTGATGGTATAATTGATGATGATTTTGTTACTATAGACAAGGTGACATAGTTGCTGATATCCATTGGTTTTTATGGATGCCAATATCTGAATTACCTTAAGGTCATTAACAATACCATAGTCCATTTCTGGAAAACTAGATACTGGGCCAAATATGCTGCAATCTCCCATCTCCAGTAAACAGAAGTGGTTGAACCTGGAACAAAGGCAAGAGCCAGCAATTACTGATACCCAGAATACAACACTGAAAAGTATACAGTAAATGAAAGGTCTCTGTAATGGAAACAAATCTTTTCACTACAAACAACCCATAAGCCTCAAAACAAACAAAATACAGAAACTTGAGAAAACAAATCAACAAAATCCCTCCAAAAATACCCAATTCTCCTGAAGCTGATAAATGTGGCATCAAAGGGGGAAAAATAAAAAGTCACAAACCTAAATTGTTCAAACTGATACCAGGTGAGATAAGCAAAACAGATCAATATGGCATTTGGCAAGCTCACAAAATATATAAGTAAAAAGATATCAGGCTAAATAAGTGAAATTATCAGCGAGTCTACAGAAGACACTAACAGAAAGCTGGAAGAGCTAAAAAAAGATGTGCAATAAGAGTGACCATCACTGAAAATATTAGCATGCGTAAAAGGCCTTCAAAGAGAAATTCAGGAGATTAAAACATCCTGTGCAAGTACGGGCAGTAGAAGTGACCGATGTAAAGACAAAGTGTCAATACTAAAAGACAGGGCTGTTGTCAGTGACCAGTTAATGAAGGATACATTAAGAACGGTAATAAAACATGGAAAATGGTTGCAAATTTCTCCTATGTAATGCAAAAAGACTAACATTAATTGGACTACTGAAACATTAGAAGAGAGCACAAATAGCATAAGAAAACTGTTTACTGAAATAATTGCAAAGTCCTCAAAAGCGAAAAGGGAACTTAAGTGATGCGTGCAGAGTCCCAAGTGGCCGCAATCACCAAAGAGCTTCTCCATGGTACGTCATAGTTAGACTCCTGGGAATCAACACAATAACAGACTCTCAAAAGCCGGTATTCTTGGAAACAACCCAAATGCTCATCAGCTGAGGAATGGATACAAAAGATGTGGTATTTTTACACAATGGAATACTACTCAGCTATAAAAGAATACTCTTGAGGCTTTCATAGTAAAAGGATGCAACTAGAGACAACACTCATAAGTGAAATAAATCAGATCTGCATGTGTAAACATCATATTATCTCCCTAGTATAAGAACCTGAAAGAATAAATAAAATCTGAAAGGTATAATAGATACTGCAAAGGGAAAGCTGCTGCTCAAAGGGAAGGAACAGCTGACACAAGAGAAAGGAAAAAGGAAAGAAAGAAGAAAGGGAAAAGTATATATGTGTGTACACAGCATAGCTGGGATACTTTTCCTGCTGACGTCTACTGGTCTATTGAAAGGAACAGTCAGTGCTTAACTGTGTTCTTCTTTTTAATGTTTTGACCATTTTCATATGTTTACATCTGGTAATCTGAACAGTTAATTTGAAGGCAACAATATGCAATATAACAACAATTGTTGAATTCCTATCATTTTGTTTCATGAAATTCTGTATCATTTCTAATTTTTAACTATTTTTTATTTCCTTTAAAAGAAAAAAAGATGGTACAGCACAATAAAGAATGGGTAGAAGGAGACAAGGGGATAGATCTCTTGCAAACAGGAGGGGATTCTGGAGACCAAGAGTGAGAAAAAACAGGCAGAGAAAGGGGAAACAAGCAGCATAAATATATGCCACGTGGAGCCACAGATAACTTCAGTGAACGTAAGCATAACATAGTACATGAATGAAACAAGATTAAAAATGTCAACAGGAATTAAAACAGGAAAAGGAGATTTAGAGGAAGACGGGGAGAGTTGGGAGAAAAGGGTATTTAAAAAAGAATCGTGCTGTATTATGTACACAACCCTACTCTCCAAGATGATTATACACTACATGTGTTGCTAACATGTACAAATAAAATATTTAATTAAATATTAAAAATATAGAGAAATGAGTCACTCATAAAGGAGAACCCATTAGAATTACACCTCACTACTCAATGCAAACCTTGAGGGCCAGGTAAAGCTTGAAGTATTCCAAACAATAAAAGAAAACAATTTCCAACCCAAGCTGCAAAACTATTTTTCAAAATTAATGGAGAAATAAGATACTTTGATGATAAAGAGCACCCAAACAAATTCTCAACTGTTCAACTGGCACCCCAAAATTCTCTCAAGGGCATACTACAAAAAGACATGAAGCTAACAATGACACAGTTTTAATAGAATGAATACACAATCAAATAGAGGAGTAGAAGAGAAAGGCACTCAGCAATAGCAAAATGAAGGAATAAAATAACACCTAGTAGTAATAAATCTCAGGATGAAGAGTTTCACGTATCAAAAGACACGGACTGGAAGAATGGATCAAGTGATGTGCACTGTTTAGAAGAAACGAGTCTAACCCAAAAAGAAATGCACAGATTAAGAATTACAGGGTGGACCACAGAGCTTCCTCACATGCTCTGCACAGGAGAGGAGAGCAGCCCAACAGCTTGCCCACCCCGATACGAGCCAGCCCAGCTACCCACTGCTGTCAGTCACTTTCTGTATACTGCACAGGAGATGATGAGATCATTGAGGTACGAATAAACCTGAATAGCCATGATCAGAAAAAATGCTACACGATAATTAAAATATCAGAAAACCACCACAAAAACAATGCTGTAGAAAAGTAACAAATCACCTCTAAAGGAAAGCATATCAGAATTACAACATACTCGGCTCATGAATGCTTCTGTGTGCAAGAAAATCAGTTCATAAACAAAAGTGTTTGGCAAAATTTAGCATCCTTTCACAAAATCCAAATGAGGTGACAAATACAATCATGGCCATCTTTCTCACACAAACACACATGCAGCCAGCTTACACAAAATCATAAAACAAATTAAGTGCATAAACTGAAGTACCACTGTATTTCTCAAGACAAAATTTAAAGGCAAGAAGAAGTTGGAATAAAAAGTTTCAGGCTCTAAAAGAAAGGAACTTCTAATCCAGATGGTTACTTTATGCATGACTACCTTTCAAAATTGATGGAGCAATAAGATATTTTTATTATAAAGAGCACTTAAAATTTTTCTGAAAAGAAAACCAACACTACATAAAATTCTCAAGGATACCTGAAAGGAGACAATGAAGCTAATAATGCCAAAATGTCCAACACAGTGACTGTAACAGATAGGGCTAAAATTTAAGTAGAAGTGAAAGAAAGCAAAAGTAAAAAGACAGGAACAGGAAAGTAATACAATAACAGGAATAAGTTGCTACCTGTCAGTTAGAAATATCATTTTAAATAGACTCAATTTGTCCATCAGCAAAACAGAGATTAGCACAATGGATCAAGATCCAAACGTATTCTAACAGTTGTATAGCTATCTTCTATTGCTTTACTGAAAGGAACAGTTAACAATTACTTGTTTGATCAATATTGCATGTCTCTATTTTTTTCCATGAGAAATCACTTTAAAGATCTCAATACGTAATACAACAACCATTGTTAATTTCCTCCCACATTGTCTGTAACTCTGTATTGTTTGCATTGTTCTTATGCTACTTTGTAAATGGATTTCTGTTTGTTAATATGATTTCCTTCTTTTATTTTTAAAATAAATTTAAAATTTTTAAAAGATCCAAACATATGATGTATAGAATAAACTCATTTACAGAAAAAATTTATAGACTAATAATAAGAAAATAGAAAACAATATCCCCAGAAACAATCAAGAATGGCTACCCAACTTTTACAAGAAGTGAACTTTAAGCCAAAGATGATTAAAAGAGGCAAGGTAGATCACTACATATTTATTAACATCTATTAAAAATTGTAAACTTTGTAAAACAGTAAACATAAATGCACCAAACTTAGAAGCATCCAGCTTCATAAAACAAACCCTAATACACAGCAGAATTTTACAAGAAATTCAGAGAATATTTAATACCATCCTCCTCAAACTCTTCAATGAATTTGAAAAGGAAACAATTCTCCCTAACTCATTTCTGGAGGCAAGTATTATACTGATACCAAAACCAGGGAAAGACCCAACCAAGAAAGAGAACTACAGACCAATCTCCCTAATGAATATAGATGCAAAGATACTCAATAAAATACTAGCAAATAGAATGCACCAAATGATCAAGAAAATCATACACCACAACCAAGTCAGATTCATTCCAGGAATGCAGGGATGGTTCAATATTTGCAAATCGATTAACGTTATACACCATATCAATAGAGTCAAAGACAAAAACCATAAGATCATCTCAATAGATGCAGAAAAAGGTTCTGACAAAGTCCAACATGCATTCACGATAAAAACTCTACAGAAAATAGGAATAGATTGTCTTTATCTCAACCATCTATGACAAACCAACAGCTGACATCATTCTAAGTGGACAAAAACTGAAAGCTTTTACTTTAAAATCAGGGACAAGACAAGGATGTCCACTGTCACCACTCCTTTTCAACATAGTTCTGCAAGTTTTAGAGAGAGAAATAAAAGGAATAAAGATAGGAAAGGAAGAAGTAAAACTAACATTATTTGCAGATGACATGATATTTTACATGCAAGACACCAAAAACTACACAAGACTCCTTCAATTAATCAATAAATTCAGCAGTGTAGCTTGGTAAAAAGTCAATGCCCAAAAGTCAATAGCATTGCTATACACAAGCAACAAATAGACTGAGAGAGAAATTAAAGAAATCATACCTTTCACAATAGCATTCAAGAAATTGAAACATTTAAGAATCAATCTAGAAAAAGAAGTGAAAGATCTATTCAATGACAATATCAGTACTCCAAAAAAAGTGACTTAAGAGGATTTCAGTAAATGGAAAAATATTCCTTGCTCATGGGTAGGAAGAGTCAACATTGTGAAAATGGTCATACTATCAAATTGTTGTACAGATTCAAAGCAATTCATTAAACTACTATTACCATACCTCACAAATCTAGAGAAAGTATTCCTTAAATTCACCTGGAAACAGAAGAGACCCAGAATAGCAAAAGCAATCCTGGGCAACAAGGACAAGTCAGGTGGAATCACAATCCCTGCCCTGAATTTATACTACAAAGCTACTGCAGTAACATCAGCATGGTACTGGCTGAAAAACAGACCAGAAGATCCATGAAACAGATTGGAAGATACAGACACAACCACAGACAAACTCAGCAACTTAATCTTTGATAAAGGGGCCAAAAAAATTCACTGTAAAAATGATAGCCTCTTTAATATATGGTGCTGGAAAGACTGGCTTGCCACCTGCCCCAGACTGAAAATAGACCCAAGTCTATCACCATGCACGAAACTCAAGTCAAAATGGATCACAGATCTCAATATTAAAACAAAAACACTACATCTATTGGAAGAGAAAGTAGGTAAAAACCTTGAAGACATAAGGGGTGGGCAGAGAGTTCATGAACAAAAACCAAACTGCCTATGAAATACTCCAAAGCATCAAGAACTGGGATCTCATCCTATTGAAAATTTTCTGCACATCTAAAGAAATCACGAGCAGAGTCAAAAGAAAACCCACAAATTGGGAAAAAATTTTAGGTGACTGTCCCTCAGAGAAAGGGTTTCTATCTAGAGTATATAAACAATTAAAAAAAATCAGCCCCTCCAAATTCAGACCCAATCCAAAAATGGACAGCTGAGATGAATACACACTTCTCAGATAAAGAAATACAAACGACAAACAAAGGCATGAGAAAATGTTCAACATCATTAGTCGTTCAAGAAATGCAAATTAAAACAACACTGAGATTTCACCTCACTTCAGTAAGAATGGCTATCATCAAGAAATCAACCAATAACAAATGCTGGCGAGGCTGTGGAGAAATAGGAACTCTTCTCCACTGCTGGTGGGAATGCCAACTGGTGAAATCATTGTGAAAATCAGTTTGGAGATTCCTAAGCAAACTAGATCTAGAGGTCCCATACAACCCAGCTATTCCCCTTTTGGGTATTTTCTCAGAAGACCTGAAAACATCATATCACAGAAATATATGTGCACCCATGTTCATAGTGGTGCAATTTTTAATTCCTAAATTATGGTAGCAACCCAAATGTCCATCCATTGCAGACTGAATTTAAAAAAATTGTGATACTTTTATATAATGGAATATTACACAGCTTTAAAGAAGGATAAAATTGAGACTTTTATAGGTAAATGGTCACAACTAGAGTATATTCATAAGTGAAATAAATCAGACCTGCATGTGTAAGCAACATATTGTCTCACTCTTGTAAGAACCTGAAAGAGTGAATAAAAACTAGGAGGTATGATAGACATTGTGAAATGAAAGGAAAATACTCAAAAATAAAGGACAACTGGGGTATGGGAAAAGAGAAGTTAAGAAGGATAAATCAGGTATGTGTGTATATACAGGATAGCTAACAGTGGTACTATTGTCTTCCATTGCTGTACTGAAGGGAACGTTAATGATTACTTGTTTGATCACTACTGCATGTCTCTGTTTTACTGAGAAACCACTTTGAAGGTATCAATATGTAATACAACAACCATTGTTAATTTCCTACCACTTTGTCTGTAACTCTGTATTGTTTGTATTGTTCTTATGCTATTTTGTAAATGGATGTCTGTTTTTAAATATATTTTCCATCTTTTATTTTTAAAATAAATTTTTAAAAAACCTAGTGGGCATAAAAGATCGGATAAACACCAACACAACTGCAATGGTACACCTTATTACTCCACTGTCACAATTAGATCAACTAAACAAAAAGTGAACAAAGAAATATTAGAGTTGTACCAAATCTTTGAATAGATTGAGCAGTATTCTACTCAACAGAGTACACATTCTTTTGAGCTGCATATGATACTTTCTCCAGTGTTCACCCTTAGTAGCTAGTGGAACATGTGCAAGTAAATGCAAAAGAATCAAATTCTGACCATGCATATTATTAAGTCACAGTGCAGTAAAACTAGAAATCAATGGCAAACCCCCCCACCAAAACTACGTAGGCAATGGAAATTAAATAGCACATGGCTGAATGATAAATGGGTCATAGAGAAAAATCAAGAAAGACATGACAGTTCCTTGAATTAAATGAGACTTAAATGATAATATTTGCACACCACACCAGCACAAACGGAGTAGGGGAGCAGAGCAGCCGTTGAAGGCAGCTTATATCTGTGAATGCCCATACCTCAGAAACTGAGTGGGCAAAAGAGACAAGGTAGTTACGCACCTGATGATCCTAGAAAAACAACAATCTAAGTGCAGAGCTTGTACAAGAAAATACATTAACAATATCAGAGGAGAAATCAATAAAATGGTGACAAAATTTTTTTAAAATCCATGAATCAAAAATCACAATATGGCCAGAATTATTGTACTATTAATTTCTATTGCTTTCTTGAAAGGAACAGTTGATATTTAATTCCTTGACCATGCTTACATGTCTATATTTGTTTACCTGAGTAAACAGTGTGAAGATAAGAGTATGTAATACAACAACCTTTGTTAATTTCTTTTCACCTAGTCTGTAATTCTGTATTGTTTTTATTGCTTTTATGTTGTTTTATTTCTATGTATCTATTAATATGTTTGGGTTCTTTTATCTTTAAAAACTAAAATTTTAAAAATGAAAAAAAACCCTGAATATTTCAAATATCAACAAAATAGAAAAACCTTTAGCTTAACTCATCAAGAACAGGAAACACCCAAATCAATGCAATTATAAGTGAAAAATGTAAAGTCACAATGGACACTGCCAAAATCCAGAAAATTCTTGGAAACTACTGCACAAACCTGAGAACTTAGAAGAAAGAGATTCCTAGATACATATGAATTGACAAAAGGAAACCAAGACTTCAAAATCTTGAATAATCCAATAACAACCAATGAAAGTAAATCAGTAATTAAAAATCTACTGACTAAGAAAAACCCAACCAGGGCTGGGGATATAGCTCAGTGGCATAAGCACCTGCCTGGCAAGTGCAAGGTCCTGAGTTCGATCCCCACGGCCACAAAAAAAAAAAAAAGAAAAACCCAACCAGGTGGGTTCACTGATGTATTCATCAGAAACCTCCAGGAGTTCCTCAATACTCTTCAAGCTTTTTAATGAACACCAGTATGCCTCAAGTTTTTCATGAAATTGAAAATAAAGAATACTGCATAGCCATTTCTGAAAGTTCATATAATCGTGATTCCAAGACCAGAAAAGGATCCAGCCAAAAATTAGAATTATATGCCAAATTCTTTAATGAACATAGGTGTAAAACTCAACAAGATGCTAGCAAGCAATGCAAAAAGAAATCAATGTAAAGATCATTCATGATGACCAAGTAGGTTTCATTCCAGAGATGCAAGAGTGATTCAACATATTAAACTAAATAAATAAAATACATAAAAAGAAGTAAAAAAAAAAATGATCATCTTCACAGATGAAGAAAAAAGCTTTAACAAAATCGTTTATCCATTTATGATAAAAACAATGAAGAAAGTAGTATCAATCTGATAAACCTGCTGATAAACACCTGCTGCCAATATCATATTAGATGGGGAAAACTTGAAAGCTTCGCCCACGAAATCAGGAACAAGTCAAATACATGAACTATCACCTCTCCTATTCAACATATTCCTAGAAACACTGGCTGGAGCAATCAGAAGATGGAAAAAATAAAAAGAGACATGGGTAGGAACAGACAAAGTCAAAATATCATTATTTTCAGATAAAATGATCCTCTACTCACCAAAAAATTCTACCAAAAGATTCCTAGAATTAATAAACAAGTTCTGTGATGTGAAAAGATACAAAATAAACATAAAAATTCAATAATATTCCTGTACACTCACAATGAACTCCTGAAAAATAAATTAGGCAAACATAACCATGTGTGATATCACCAAAAAAAAAAAAATTAAATATGTTAGTATTAACCTAAGTAAGTAAAAAACAGGTACAACAGACAGTACACCACTTTCAAAAAGGAGAACATTGAGGACATCAGGAAACAGAAAGACATTCTCTGCTCCTTGACAGGCAGAAGCAAGACAATCAAAATAGCCACACTTCCAAAACTGATATACAGATTTCATTAAAACTACAATCAAAATTTCAAGAGCATTGTTCCCAGAAGTAAAGAAAACAGTCCTAAAATTCACACAAGACCATAAAAGGTCCAGAATAGAAAAAGCCATCCTAGGCAAAAAGGGCCAAGTGGGTGGCAACACAATTTTATATTTTAAGTTACATTACAAAGTTATTGGGATAAAAACAGCATGGTGTTGGCACAAAAAATAGACATGAGAGTCAAAGGAGTCGAATAAAGGATGCAGAAGCAACTCCAATCACATTTAAATATTTGATCTTTGACAAAAGAGCCAAAAATATACACTAGAAGAGACAGCCTTTTTAACAGATGGTGCTGGAAAAATGGCTACATGCATGCAGAAGATTGAATCCAGAACCATCTCGTTTATCATATACTAAACTAAAAACAAAATGAATTGAAGATATAAACATTAGTATAGAAACACTTAACCTGAGCCCCACGTGCCTCTTGGGCAGGGAAGGAGCCTGGCCTGTAAGCTGCATCTGAGCAGCCATTTGTGCAGAACTCTTGGCCGGTGAGGCCTGCCCCAGTGCTCCACCCCGTGCCTTTGGGGCAGGAAAGGAGCTTGGTTTGGGAGGGCCCATCTCTGTTGGCAGGTGAGGGCTGCTGCATGGAAGCAGCACCAGGCTCTGTGGCCCTCTGGATTGGGAGGTGAGGCCTGCTTTCCCCTGACCAGCTACCTGGGGATCCTGGAGCAGTGGCCCCTGCCTGGCCAGTATCAGCTCCACCGCTTAGGCCCACATATTTTCCATCCACAACCTGGAGACACTGGCACCATAGGCCAGCATTCCCCCACCATCTCAGCTGAAGCCTAAGCCGTATACCCCAGCAATTGCCTGGGTATCCTGGGCTCAGTGGTCCATGGCCTGCTATCATTGTGGGATAAGTTTGATATGCAGATAAACTAGGGTCCCTACAGTCCTCCAGTGAAGCTGTCTGGTTAGTTTGTAGCCCAGTACTTTTCATCTGACACCCAAAATTACAAAACATAGGTGCAAAATGTGGTCTGAGAACTCAACTCCACCCAGAACAAGTCCAGGAAACACTGACATAGGAGAAATTGGAAGTCACACACCTGAAATCTCTGAAAAATTCACATCTGAAGTAAAGAAACAACTCCATCGGGCTATAAAAGAGGTCAGATCAGAAATAATCTCTCAAGCAAAAATGAAATGACAATAATAATGAAAGAAATTCTCCAAACATCTAGAGAAGAAACAGAAAAAAACTAGATGAATATACACAACAGATGGAAACATGACATGAACAATTTAGAAATGAATTGGAAATGCATGAAACAGACTCAAAGAGATTTCCAGGAAATGAAAACTTCCATTGAAAGCTTGCAAAATCACCTGAATGAAGCCAAAGATAGAATTTCAGATCTTGAAGACAGCATAGAAACTAGCAATAATGAAAGGATCTCTTAATGTCATCAAGGGTCCAGGAAAAATCAATCCAACAGCTGCAAGATGAGGCAAAGAGAAATAATATCGGAGTAATAGGAGTCAGTGAAACAGCAGGAGGCAACACAAATGACACAAAAAGGATATTTGCAGAAATAATAGCAGAAAATTTCCCAAGCATGATAAAAGATTCTGATGTGCAGTAAATGAGGCATGCAGAACTCCAACAAGCCATAAACCAAATAAAACCACACCCAGACATATAATAGTCAAGACCCCACACATCCAGCAAAAGAGCACAATACTAAAAGGTGCTAGAGAAAAGAAACAGATCACCTATAAAGGAAAGCCCATCAGAATTACAGCAGACTTCTCAACAGAAAACATGGAATCAAGAAGAGCTTGGAGCGAGGCATTACAGATTCTGAGACAGAACAGCTTCCAACCCAGACTGATGTATCCTGCAAAACTATCCTTCAAACTCAATGGAGAAATACAATATTTCCATGACAAAGAACAATTGAAGAACTTCATGAGTGCCAAACCAACATTACAAGAAGTACTAAAAGATACTCGAGACAGAGAAAAAGAGACCACAGTCTCAAGAACAACAGTACAAAGGAACCCTTAAACAGAACAAGCAATTAAACAGGTAGCAAATGTAGGAAAGCAACAAGTAAATAGCATGACAAGAATAAGTCAGCATGTAACAGTTAGAAACATTAATGTAAATGACCTCAATTCACCAGTCAAAAGAAGCAGACTGGCAGAATGGATTAAGAAACAAAATCCCACAATGTGCTGTATACAGGAAACACACTTTACTCAAAAGGAAATCCACAGACTAAAAGTCAAAGGATGGAAGACAATCCCCTCCATGCAACAGGTTCCCAGAAAAAAGCAGGGGTCGCTATTAAGTTTGCACACAATGTAAACTTCAAACCAAAAACAATTAACAGAGATAAAGAAGGCCACTACATAGTAGTAAGGGGAAAGCTACAAGAGGAACACATAACAATCATAAACATGTATGCCCCAAATACTGGAGCACCAAACTATATAAGTCAAATCTTAACAGACATGAAAAACCAAATAATCAATAACACTATTGTAATAGGGGACCTAAACGCCCCTTTGACTCAAAGAAACAGGTCAATGGGACAAAAATTCAGCAAAGAAATAACAGACCTGAATGAAATGTGCAAACAAATGGACTTAGTAGATGTATACAGAGTGTTCCACCCCACAACAGTAGAATACACATTTTTCTAAGCTGCACATGGTACTTTCTCTAAAATAGATCACATTTTAGCCCATAGAGCATTCCAACCTAAATGCAAAAGAACTGAAATTATCCCATGCATATTATGTGACCACAGTGCAATAAAATTGGAAATTAATGACAAAAGGAACTCCCAAAACTCCATAAACATTTGGAAATTAGACAACAACCTCCTGAACAACCAATGAGTCACAGAAGAAATTAAAGAAGAAATTAAAAAATATCTACAAACAAATGAAAATGCAAACACCACCTACGGGAATCTGTGGGATGCAATGATAGCAGTTCTCAGAGGGAAACTTACAGTGGTGAATTCACACATAAGGAAAACAGAGAGAGAGAGAGAGAAAATAAATAGACTAATGCTGCACCTCAAACTTTTAGAGAAAGAAGAACAAGTCAAGCCCAAAGCCCCAGGAAGGCAGGAGATTGCAAAATCAAGGCACAAATTAATGTAATTGAGATGAAGAAAACACCACAAAAAATAAATGAAACTGAGTTGGTTCTTTGAAAGAATAAATAAAATTTACCTTCTCAAAAAAAGAAAGGAAAGAATTTAAATTCATGAAATAAGGAATGGAAAGAATGAAATCGCTACATACCCTACAGAATTTCAAAAGATCATTAATACCTACTTTGAAAATATTTACTCCCATAGAAGAGAAAACTCAGCAGAAATGGACAAATTCCTAGATATGTGCAAATTACCAAAATTGAATCAGGAAGATATAAAAATCCTGGACAACCCAATATCAATTAATGAGACTGAAAATGTCATTAAAGACTTACTGACAAAGAAAGGCCAGGCCCTGACAGATTCAGAGCAGAATTCTATAAAACATTCAGAGAAGATTTAATGCCAACAGTCCTCAACCTCTTCAATGAAATTGAAAAGGAAGCAATTCTCCCTAACTCATTTCTGGAGGCAAGTATTATGCTGATACCAAAACCTGAGAAAGACCCAACCAAGAAAGAGAACTATAGGCCAATCTCCTTAATGAACATAGATGCAAAGATACTCAATAAAGTACTAGCAAATGGAAAGCCACATATCATAAGAAAAATTATACACCATGACCAGGATGGATTCATTACAGGAGTGCAATATTCAGAAATCAATTAATGTAATACACCATATCAACAGAGACAAAGACAAAAACCACATGAACATCTCAATAGATGTGGAGAAAGCTTTTGATAAAGTCCAACATAAATTCATGTTAAAAACCCTAGAGAAAATAAGAATAGATGGCCTTTACCTCAATATGATCAAAGCTATCTATGACAAACCAACAGCCTACATCACATTAAATGGACAAAAACTGAAAGATTCCACTTTATAGTCAGGAAAAAGACAAGGATGTCCACTGTCACCACTCCTACTCAACATAGTTCTGGAAGCATTAGCCAGAGTCATTAGACAAGAGACATAAATAAAAAGAATAAGGATAGGAAAGGAAGAAGTAAAACTATGACTATTTGCAGATGATATGATACTTTACATGGAAGACCCCATAAACTCCACAAGAAGACTCCTTGAATTAATTGACAAATTCAGCAGTGTAGCTTAATACAAAGTCAACACCTAAAAATCAATAGCATTCCTATACAAGAACAACAAACAGACTGAGAGAGAAATTAAGGAAAACATACCTTTTATAATAGCATCCAAGAAATTGAAATATTTAGGAATCAATCTAACAAAGAAGTAAAACATCTATTGAATGAAAACAAAGTACTCTGAAAAAAGAGATTGAAGAGGATTTCAATAAATAGAGAAACATTCCCTGCTCACTAATAGGAAGAACCAATATTGTGAAAATGGCCATATTACCAAAATTGATGCACAGATTCAATGCAATTCCCATTAAATTACCATTAGCATACCTCACAGATCTAGAGAAAACATTCCTTAAATTCATCTGGAACTAGAAGAGTCCCAGGATAGCAAAAGCAATCCTGGGCTAAAAGGACAAGTCAGGTGGAATCACAATCTCTGATCTGAAATTATACTACAAAGCTACTGTAATTAAATCAACCTGGTACTGGCTAACAAACAGACCTGAGGATCAATGGAACAGACTGGAAGACGCAGATAAAACCACAAACACACTTAGTTACCTAATGTTTGACAAAGGGGCCACACAAGCTCAAAGGAAGAAAGATAGCCTATTTAATAAATGGTGCATGTTTAGTCAATGGTGCTGAAAAAATTGGTTTGCCACTTGCCCCAGACTGAAAATAGACCCAAGTCTATCACCAAGCACCATACTCGAATCAAAATGGATCACAGATCTCAATATTAAACCAGAAATACTAAATCTGTTGGAAGAGAAGGTAGGCAAAAATCTTGAAGACATAGGAGTAGGCAGAGATTTCATGAATGAAAATCAAACTGCAAGGGAAACACTTCAAAGAATCAACAACTGTGACATCATCTTACTGAAAAGTTTCTGCACACCTAAAGAAATCACCAAGACAGTAAAAAGAAATCCCACAAATTGGGAAAATACCCTAGCTGGCTGTTCCTCAGATAAAGGTCTTCTATCTAGAACATACAAAGAATTTAAAAACATGAACCTTTCCAAATTTAAAGACCCAATCTTAAAATGGGCATCTGAGATGAATACTCACTTCTCAGATAAATACAAATGGCAAATAAATATATGCAAAAACGTTCAACATGTTTAGTCATTCTAGAAATGCAAATTAAAACAACATTGAGATTTTATCTCATCCCAGTAAGAATGGCCAGCATCAAGAAATCAACCAATAACAAATGCTGGTGAGGCTGTGGAGAAATAGGAACTCTTCTCCACTGCTGGTAGGAATGCTGACTGGTGAAACCACTGTGGAAATCAGTTTGGAGATTCTTCAGCAAACTAGGTCTAGAGGTCCCATACAACCCAGCTATTGCTCTTCTAGGTATTTTCCCAGAAGATCTGAAAACATCATACCACAGCAATATATGTTCACCCATTTTTATAGCAGCACAATTTGTAATAGCTAAATTGTGGAAGCAAAATAAATGTCCACTCACTGAGGACCAGATTTAAAAAACTGTGGCATTTTTATATAATGGAATATTATTCAGCTATGAAGAAAGACAAATTTGAGGCTTTTATAGGCAAATGGTCACAATGAGAGACCATACTATAAGTGAAATAAATCAGATGTGCATGTGCAAGCAATGTATTGTATCACTAATGTAAGAACCTGAAAGTGGGAATATAAATTAGAAGGAATGAAGGGAAAGTGCTCAAAAGTGAAGAGCAGATAGGATGAGGGGAGGAGAAAGGAAGAAAATGATAACTGTCTGTGTGTGTCAGGACAGCCGACACAGCTTTGCTACTGACTCTGTCACTTTACTGTAAGTAACAGTTGATGACTAACTGCTTGATCAGTCTTGCAAGTCTGTATTTTTTTTTGCCGACCATACAAGTTATCAATGTGTAATACAGCAGCCAGCATTAATTCCCTGTCACCTTGTCTGTAATTCAGTTTTGATTGTGCTGTTGTTGTGCTGCTTTGCAAGTGGCTGTCTGTTTGTTAATGTGTTTTCATTCTTTTACCTTTAAAATAAAAAAAAAGAAAGAAACACAATGTGATGTAAGGCAAAATAGATAAAACTTTTGAAATCATAGCTCTAGGCAGGGAGTTTCTGAACTGAATCCAGGTTGCTTAAAAAATAATACCTAAAACCAATAAATAGGGTCATATCAAATTAAAAGTTTCTACATTATAAATGAAATATTCAACAGTGTGAAATGCCAACCCACAGAATGGGGAATATTATTTTGTCATTTGTTTCTCAGACAGAGATCTAACATAGAATTATATATATATATATAAAACCCAAAAAATTAGAACTCCCCAAAATGAAAGACCCAGTCAAATATGAGCAAGCAAAATGAATAGTCACTTCTCAGAGAAGTACAAGTGAGGAATTAATACATGAAGAAAATGGTCAGCATCACTTGATATCAGAGAAATGCAAATTAAAACAACACTAAGACTCCATGTAATCCAAAAAGAATGACCATTTTCAAAAAATCAAATAATAACAAATGCTGGTGGGGCTGTAGGGAGAAAGGAACCTATTATATTGTTGGTGAGAGTGTAAACCAGTATGGAAATCAGTGTGGAGGTTCCTCAAAAACTAAAGCTAGAAATTTCATGTGACCCAGCTCTTTGCCTTCTCACTATCTTCTTGAAAGAATTAATGAGCTCCTATTCCAGCAGTACATGCATATCTGTGTTTGTAGCAGTACAATTCATAATAGCTATCACCAGAGGAGACAATAAAGAAAATGTGGTATTTACACACAGCTGACTACTGCTCAGCCATAATGAAAGATAAACTTTAGTCACTGGCAGGAAAATGGATGCATCTTGAGATCAAAACAGTAATTGAAATAAATCAGACATCCAAGTTTAAATATCACAGTATAAATAAAGAGAAAAATAAAAGACAAGTGATAGGAAATGGGGAGGGTATCTTCTCAAATGGGAAGGGGACAGGGATGGAGGGGGTGAGAGGGAGGGGTGGAGAGAGGATGGAGAGAGGGCTCACAATGTTACATACGCGAATTGACTCCACACAAGACATGGGAACCCTGTGTCCTGCAAATATATACAAAAGGAAGAGAAGAAAAGGGATCAAGAGGTGGATGAAGGCAGGAGGGAAGGAAGGCAAAGGGGATGCAAAGGGTGCTCAGCAGGTATTACGTACTTGTACCAGCTCCCTAAAAGGGATGTAAACGTTATGTACTGCTGATGCCGATAAAGAAAATGATCTGAACAAGTTCAAATGTAATTAACAGTTTCATTGAAAATATGCCTGTTCTACTGTCAGTGTTATGTCCTTATCTTTTTTTCTTTCATGCAAACACATATAATTTTGTTTTGTTCTATCACTGCTTAAAATTATGTTACATGTTTATTTTTTAAAATTATATACTGGTATAAAAAGGCAAAAGACTTTTTGATTTGCAAAATACAGCTGAAAATACATTAATTTTGTGCCAACTGGTAGGAAATTGGCTCTAAATTATATTTTAATATGTAGGGTGCTGAAGAAATAGGTATGTCCTGCACTGATATTCATGATTATTATTTGTTGGTAATGAGGATTATTAATAATGAGACATTCTTTAGAAGAATAGATGCATTATGTTAAGGACACTGTTTGCTTTGGTTATATGATTAGTCACAGTAAGTGTGTAAAGAACATAACTGAAATCCAAATGAGGCTTTATTATATTTTTTTCATGAAATAACAACATCGAGAGTCTCTGGACCCTGGAAGCCTATTGTGACCACATATATGTATGAAATATTTTAAAGTTATATATCAATAAATAAGAAAACATTTGTCTTTCAATATTTTCCTCCTCAGTTTGTATCCTATTCTTTTATTACCTTAAATTTCTGAGAAAATTGTGTGAGACTGTTTCTAGGTATTTTATCTTATGTATGACAGATAATAATGGAAGGTCATAGCCTCAAAACACTAATCTAAGTCAGCAATATTTGAAGTGATTACTACTTCAGATTTATCAGAAGTCAAATTTATAACCAAATTTAAAAATCAATCTTATTTATGATTATATAGGTTTAGGTGTTAAGTTTGAAATCAATAACCTATACTGTACAATGCTACTTAGTTTATTTTATTTAAGGTTTTTAGACAGTCTTGCTGTACACACAGCTCTGGCTTGCCTTGAGCTATGTATTTCGCACTGGGCTCAAACTTGTAGCAATTATCCTGCCTCAGCCTCTGAGCTGTGACATGTTGTGTACCACCATACCCTACCCTGTTTCTAATCTATTTATTATAAGTGAATGAATGATATTTATAATTATGTACTGCTTTCTGTTACTGTAGCAAAATAACTGGGAGACTAAAAAGAGAAGATATTTATGTGGCTCGGGTTTTAGAGGCTTCATTCTATCATTAGCTCCATCGCTTTTTGGCCTGTGGCAAAACAGAAATGTCACAGCAGAAAGACAGAGCAGTGGAAATTTGCCCAGCTTGTGGCCCACGGAGCAGAGCACAGAGGAAGGGCGAGGGGAAAACACACCCTTCCAGAGCACGTCCCAGGGACCACATCCTCCGTCAGAGGAGGGCTATTTGCAGTGATCCGTGTAACTGCGAAGCCAGGAGTGGATTAACTCCTCGCTGAGACCATTGCCCTCAGGACTCCATCACTTCCTGAAAGCACCGCTCTGAGCACTGCTGCCCCGGAGACCAGCCCTTCAGCGTATGAGCACTCAAGAGTTACTTCACATCCAAATAATATCATATATTTATTACTTTAGTGCTTAATAAAATTCTATTGATATATTCCAAATTGTTTATCTGGCTACATTTTCATTTTTAAAATAAATAATGACTCCTGTACCTTTTTCTTCAAAGCAAGAGCCTCGTAAGGAAAATTTGAAAATCCTATTTTGGTTTATTATTGTTCCACTATTTTATATATAAAAATCTGTCTATATCTCTGGCTATTGTAAACTCAGATGCCACATTAGCCCCTAATGGACCATCACGGATCTAACAAACAGCCATTACTGTCCATCTAGATTAAGGGCAGCGCCTATAGAACCTCAGTAAAATGACTTTCCCCGCACAGTCCTATTATATATCCTGATCGTACATAATCTGGTAGAAACGTTACAGGTAAATAAAGAGTACATAACTTTACCTGTAAATACCTGTTTCTTGTTCAGTGCAGTATCTTTTTAATTGTTAACAGAAAATGGCAGTAGACCTCAATATCTTACAAATGATTTCTGGAGCAAAATATTTCTAGCAATATAAAATGCATACGTCCTCCCTTAATATCTGGCACTAGCATTTTCTTAGGAAGAAAAAAGTGGTTTGCTAGAAGTTTTCTTGATAAGTTTTTGGAAATTGACAATGAAGTGCTGAGTGAGTTTTAAAAAGATGAAAAGATCATTCTTGTTTATTCTGTGTCCATTATCATTTTAAGCACAAATATAAATGCATGTAATAACCATAACTACTTTATGAAACATGAATTTTTATTTTCTTTCATTTTACAGATAATGAAATTGAGGTATACAGAGGTCAAGTGATTTATCCATGGTCACCACTGTAAGTAGCAAAGCTTGGCTTTGGAGAGATCTACAGTGCAAGTTTCAATCAGCACACCATGATGACATTATTAAAATAAGAACAACTTTGAGCTGCTTGTTTTTTGGCTGTTGTAGGAAAAAGAAAAGAGAATATGGGAGGAGGGAAAATGAAATAGAAAGAGAAAAGAAATCAGCAATATGGCCAAACCCTGAGGACGGTGAAGTAACAGCTTCACTTTCATGGGTACAGAGTTGCTCAAAGGGTCTCTAAGAAGAGTGTTAAACTTGAGATGTTACATTATTTCCTCAGCAGTGCATATTATATCTCTTCTCTGGATGTCCCCAAAATTGATAGCAAATCTAGGCTGGCGATGTGACTGAGAGGTACAGCCCTTGCTTAGCATGCATACAGCCTGCGGCTTGATCCCCAGCACAAAACAAACAAACACAAAAACCCTCGCCTAAAATTACAAAATGTGATAGAATTCAGTGGCAGGACAGAGTTCTACATAAACCTTCTCCCTGGGGTTTGGAGAAGGCAGAAATGCAAAAACCAAAGTAATTAGAAAGGCACAAACCCAGGTGGGCTCAGAAATGTTGGATAAGATTTTGACTTCCAGGGTATGAAATTGTGGTTCAAATCATCTTTTCTGCATCTAGACTCAGTTTCCTAGCTAATATTTGCATTTCCACTTGTGATTATAATATTATTTTTCTTCACTCTGCCAAGGAAAATCTTTTACCCTATTGTAACAAAGGAGCGCTGTGTCCAGCTCAAGAAACACCACAGGTACGTACTTTATAAGAAATTCTATGAATACTTTTTAGAGTTGAGGCCAAAACAATAAACAAGAATATTTTCCTTTTTCTGTGGACAAGTCAATTTACTTTTGATAGAAAGTTTCTATTCCAATTTATTTTTAATCTTTAAAATATACTTGAATTATTTTAAGCACATATTTCCAAGCCATGATCCATAAACAAACTATTTTCCTACCTATGAAAATCCAAGTCTTTTCTTCATATGGCTCCTATGTCCAAATGAGGACACGCTGGTTGAACAAGGGACACTCCCTGGAAGATGACCTGGTTTTTGTACTGCTCTCTCGTTATTATTGTACATCTGAGGACATCTGGACCCCGAGGGTTCCCACTCAGAGCTTTAGCAGGTGGGCCTCCTGGTAGTCAGTGAGAGCACTAATAAGCTTGGCTCAGCTGGATGATACCCTCTGCATATCTTTGCATTTCCTTGTCCTTCCAGGGAACTGCCTTGAGGAGGAAATTCACCCAGGTCACCAATTACACAGCTCCCCAGTTGGTTTGTGAATGGTTCTGCAGACTTGTTACACACAAAACTAAATTTTCAGTTACATTCCCTTAGTTCTCACAAGTTTTTAAAAAACCGAGTAAGGAATCAAAATGATTTTTTAAACAATTTTTTTCCTTCATTTATTCAACAGTTAATAGACCTTTTTGGAGGTTTCAGTATGGCATTTTAGAATCCAATAGATAGTAGTAGTATATTTAATTATTTTCTATCTGCAAGGTGTTGAACTAACTACTTTAAATGCCACATAATTTTAAACCTTTATTACAACCACATGAATTATATCCCTGTAGCGTATATTAGGAATTAGTCTCAGAAAAATTAAGAATTTTGGTCCCAGTCCATAAATCTTATATATTGCAAAATCTAAGTATCATCTCTGGTTCATGTCTCTCCAAGACCAGTTCTTTAACTAGCCCTACTACTAGTAAATGGCTTGGCCCTGAAAACATTTACAGTTCATTTATATGTTAAACTCAGTATCAGAAAGGTCAGTTTGCATTAAACAATAAAATAATGACATGATCCAAGTTCTTTAGCAGGACAGATTAAGTAATTTCACATTATGCACTATTCACTGGCACTCTGAAAATTGCTCCAATACCTCTAGACCGAAATGAAACTATCATTTCATTGAATTCTATCCCACTGTATTCCAATGAGCAATAGAGAGAAACAAGCACGCGAGAGAGCAGGGTTGAGGCAGCCTCTAATCCACTGTTAGAAAAGCATGAAGGATTGAGCATGATGTTTGCAAATAGGTTGAGATGAAACCAAGAGGGACCTTGAATTGCATGATCATGGCCAGAAAACACAAATACGTAGTGCTTTCCATGCATGAACACTAAAGAAAATGCAGGCTGTGATGCAATTTGTCTATTAGTAAAGACCATCCAGTTTTTGAGACCTTCTAACTTTTTCTCTTCACCAATTTAGTGCATATTGTATGTCATTAAATTACATGGACAACTCCGTATCACTTTAAGTCATAAGTATTCTCTTGTATTCTCCTGAGAGTGCCAAGTTTGGGTTACATTATCAATGTTTCAGATAATATCCTCTTCCCCATGAGACTTCTAGAAAAGACACTTCTGAAAGCTTTTTTAGTGTTCTGATTCAGTTATTGTTTTGTTTGTCTGTTTTTTATATTGTTTTCTTGGTACTGGTACTCAAACTCAGGGCCTCATGCTTGCCCGGAAAGTGCTGTGCCACTGAGTTATATCCCGGTCCCTTGTATGTTGAAGAATAGAGAGAAAAGGAAAGAGAAATATAGATCAGAGAGCACTCTGGTTCATGTAAATATTCAAGGGTACTTGTGTGAGAGAGAAAGACAGCAGAGGCAGAAAGAGTCACACGATGTGCTCTCCTTTGCCCTGTACCACGCTAATGTGGTAAGCATGTCCAGTATAGGACAGCCACTATTTCACTCTTTTATTGAACACTTCAGGTTATTTCTTTTGTCCATGGAAGAGGTGACAGAAATTATAACTTTAAAACTAAGCATTTTATCTTATGGGTCATGAAATAACTCATTAAAATTTGTGATTGCTCTTCAAATACATCCTATGATCTTGGCTGTTAGAAATACAATGACTTGGATAAAATTGCACAGTGCACCTAGACTCTTCTTACAAAATTTCATTATGTTTTAAGTGTTTCAGTATTCAGTGGGTAGGAAAACACTTTTTTCCCTTAGCATATCTCCCTTAAGGAAGTTTAAGTTTTTGTCTTTCAAAATTGATGTTTTTCTGCCTGGCTGAGTCCTACCAATTAGCACAGTCTGACATTTTTCTTCTAGACTACAGTTTAATGTTGGAGACAGGCAATTCTAGGTTTCTTGTTTGTTCCTATGTGCAAAGGTTGTAAGAAGAGAATTTTCTCGAGGTTACTGTTTGGACCATTCGTAGCCATTCTTTGCATAAAGGTAGTTTCAAATGCAGTCATTTAGGAGATTGTGGAGTCTATCTTGTCTCATGAAAGAGAAGTTAATCATCCTAAATGTGATGCTTTCCATTCTAAGTGTTTGTGAACCATAGAGCTTCACTAAGATAATTTGCAGTTTTAACTACAGCAACAGCACAGCATTATCATTTAAGTCCTCATGCCCAGGTAATATCAGAGGCAGGGATCAATAGAAAAAACCACATTCAATTCCCTGTACCAATAAGACAAATCACATCAGGAAGAGAGTTAAGTTGAGGTCAGTTTCCTTGTTTTATTTCAATGTCCTGCTAAAATGCCTCTGAAAAATCCCAAAAGGCTTTCATCAACATCCCCCAACCTTCAAAGGCATCCTGGATGCATTTATGAGATAGCTGCTTGCTGAAGTAACCTTGAATGTTTATTCTAAGAATCATCACGGCATGCCTCGTGAATTTTTGGGATGCCTCTAGCAAAACCTGCTGACACTGCAACCTAAGTTTATCCACATTCAACCTACTAAGTTCCAACTATTTTTAATGAGTGGTACCTTATTTTTCTATGCTTAAATGTATTATATAATAGAATACGCTGCTTGTTTTCTTGTTTTAGATATTCATTAGATTCTTATGGACAAGAAGTACAGATTTGATTGTAGAAAATTTGAAAATCTCAAAACATGAGAAAAGGAAATAATATGCTCCAAGACCACCACCCAAATGCAGAAGAATATTTCTTTATAGTAATCTATTTTATAAATAGGCATTATATATATATATATATATAAATTAAATATAGTTATGACAAATTATATATGGACTATAATGTGCTGGTTTATTTTAAATAATCATGTATTATGTGCTTTTTTAATAGGAAAAAATATCCTGATATTACATTGACTTGCTAAGCACTCTCCTTACTTATATTTTCTTGTTCAGTTTCCCAATCATCGGCATTATACTTTGTAGTGACAAAGGAAAATGAATTCAAGTTAAATGATTAGGTACTTAAAAACTGTTGATTTGGGCCACATAAAGTCAGATTTTGAATTTTAGTTTCCTCTCTATTACATGAAAAAAGAGAATGCTGACCTTCAAAGTATTCTGACCATATAGTACTGCGGATGGAGAAAGTGAGTCCTGAAGCCACCACCGGGCTGCTGATAGAAAAGAGCTCCTTGTGTTACTTGGCAGGGAGGGTAGGACAAGGAGCACTCCCAGGGAGCGCTGTGGCTCCGCAATAGTGAGACGAGAGGCCAGAGGTAGAACAGAGCAACATTAAAGCTACAGAGTTAGGGAACGTTGCAAACACAGCTGTGAAGCGAGATAGCAAAGTGAGGACTGTAGCAGTTTCCTGGTGGGGCCATACACTGCGCTAAGCACTTTCCAAGTAGTAGCACATTTACTTGGTAGCATGGCTGGCCTCAGACTCCCAGGAATCCTCCTTCTCAGCTTCGTAAGAGCTGAGGTTATAGGCATGTGCCACCGCACCTAGCTCTATATGGTTTTAAACTGAAAATGTACAACTATTGCAAAGAAAGGAGGACATCTGATACAACGGCAGTTTGTGAAAAATGAGGGAGAAATACTACTGGAAATTCAAGTCGAGATAATCTGCCAGATACATAAGTTGAAAACATTTTAGAAAGTTCATGTATGGCACATTAAAGCAACTTCAATATTTAACCAAAAATTGTACTTTTTATTTGTAAGAAATACATACATTTACAATAAAGTAGAAAATTAGAATTCAAAATAATTCACACTGGCAACATATTTTTAGATGAAAAATACCAGCAAAGGCTGGCACTGTTTTAGTATTTGGTGATCTAAAATAACGTATTGAAGACATATGTCTATATGTGTTTATGTTTGTGAACATGGTACACGGTAATTACATTTGGTTTGGGGAATCGGTACCTGTCCATGCTACCTCTTGGTCATTTTTATTTGTCTTGCCTCACTCCGCATTTTGCTCCCTCATTTCCCCCAGATCCCTGTCTGATCGCCACAAAGTCACCTCCTTGTTTTGAGTTAATATCTTTTTTATTTTGCTTTTAAAAAATTATTTAATTTACAGTTTCTTATACAACAGAAGCCATAAAATATTAAATTTCTGTGTCTGACTTGTTTCACTTAGCATTATGGTATCAAAATCAATCTATATTTTTCTACAAATAACTCACAATTATCCATCTTTATGGCTAAGTAGTACTTTACTGTGTATATACTACATTTTCTTTGTGCTACTGTTCATGGACATAGAGACCACTTCTATAATTGGTACTGTGAATAATGCTGATATAACCACAAGTACGCATGCATCACTATAATCTCATGACCTTTGGTCTTCAGGAAGATACCCAGACAAGGTGGAGCTGGGTCAAATGAATTTCTATTTTAAGTTTTCTGAGGAATGTTCACATTGATTTTCTTTTTTTTTCCTGGGCACATCATCTTTTTTTTTTAAGAAAAGAAAAATAAACAATAAAACAATGGTATAAAACTTCAAATCAAGATTGTAGGAGAGTAAGAATACCATTGCATATTGTTATTTTCAAAGTAGTTGCTCATATGACAAGATATGGGCATGAAAATTGATCAAACAGTATGGGCAGAAAACTTTCCATGAGCTAATAACAATTAGTAGTATTACTATTTTATTTATAAAATAAATACTATTTTATTTATAAAATAAATCTTATATTTATAAGATATTTATCTTGTGTGTGTGTGTGTGTGTGTGTGTGTGTGTGTGTGTGTATATATATATATATATGTATTTCCTTTTCCCTTCCTTTCTCTTTTCCCCCTCTCCAGCATCTCTTTCCATTTGAGCATTTTCTTTCCATCATATTTATTGTACATTTGGGTCATATCTACTCTTTGAACTTCTTAACACTAGGGGACAATACAATGTTTACCAGTTGTACTAGTTTACATTCTATCAACAATGTAGAGGGTTCCTTTTTCCCTACAACCTCATCTGCATTTATTGTTGTTTGAGTCCTTGGTGACAGTCATTCTTACTACAGTAATATGCAATCTCAGGATTCTTTTGATGTATATTTCTTTTGCCAAAAATACTAATTATTTTTTCATGTATTATTTATTCATGTATTTTTTCATTACTAACTATAATAATTTTTTCATGTACTAACTAATTTGTATTTCTTGTAGCAACTGTATTCATTTCAATTTCCTGTTTTAGGATGGGCCTTTTTATTTTGAGCTCTAATTTTGAGTTCTTTATATATTCTGGGTATTAGTCTTCTGTCTGAGCAACAGCTGAGAAAATCCTTTGCTCATTCTGTATGTTATCTCCTCAACCCACTGGTTGTGTCTTTTGCTGTGCAGAACCTTTTTAATTTTATATAGTACCATGTATTGATATTTCGCATTTTTTTCTATGCAATGGTTCTCCTTTTAAAAAGTCCTTATGCCTATGTTTTCAAGAATTGTACCTATTTTATGTCACATCAGACTCAGTGTTTCTGGTTTCCTATCAAGGTCTTTGATCTGTTTTTATTTTATTTCAGTATAGAGAAATGTACACACGAACAAACGGTTTTCCCAGAGCCATTTTTTGAAGAGTATACCTTTTCTGCAGCACGTATTTTTTGTCCCTTCATCAAAAGTCAGACTTCTGAAGGTGCCCAGGTTTGCTACTGCATCTTCAGTTTGATTTCATTTCATTGGTCAGCATGTTTATTTTTGTGCCAAATCACAAATTATTTTACTACTGTAATTTTGTAGTATATCTTGAAATCTAGAATTATAAAGCATTGCTTTTTTGCTTAAGATTATTTTGGCTATTCTAGGTCTACTTTGATTCCATATTCTTAAAATAGATTTTTTCTAATTCTGTGAAGAATGATGTTGGTATTTTATAGGAATTGCATTAAATCTATATACCATTTTTGGTAATATGACCATTTTAAAAATAATCATTTTTCCTATCCCGGAAGACAAGATGTCTTTCTATTTTCTAATGTCCTCTTCAATCTCTTTTGTTAGAATTCTATAATTTTCATTAGAGAGATCTTTCACTTAGGGACATTCCAGGCATTTACTAATTTAAAGCTATTGTTGATTAGGATTATTTTCTTTATTTATTTCTTGGTGGGTTCAAAATTGCTGTACAGGGGCTGGGGATATAGCTAAGTGGAATAAGCGCCTGCCTAGCAAGCGCAGGGTCCTGAGTTCGATCCCCAGTACCTCAAAAAGAAAAAAAAATTGCTGTACAGGAATACTACTGATTTTTCTGTACTGATTTTCCATCCTGATACTTTGCTAAATTTGTCTATTAGTTCAGAGCCTTCTGGAGGGTTGTTTTAGGCCTTCTATGTAAAGAATTATGCCATCACTAAAAATGGATAACTTCATTTTCTATTCAAATTCCTTTTATTTCTTGCTCTTGCCTAATTGCTCTGGGAAAAGTTGCAAAGACTATATGGAACAATATATTGAACAAAAATGGTGAGAGTTAGTACCCTTTTCTTGTTCCTGATTTTAGAAAGCCTTCTGTTCTTCTGCATTTAGTATGACGTTGGCAGTGGTTATGATATAAAGAGCTTTTATCAGCTTGAGATAAGTCATGCTATACCTATTTTCATCAGAGTATTTTTTATCATGAATAGATCTTGGCTTTTGTCAAAGGTTTTTTCTGCATCCAATGAGATGACAATACGATTTTATGCCTACTTCTGTTTATGCGTTCTATTACATTTATTGATTTTCATATGTGAGCCATTCTTGATTTAACTGACTTGGTCCTGATGTATTTTCTTTCTAATGTTTTGTTTCATTCTATTTTCAAGTATCTTGTTGAGAATTTTTGTATCTATGTCCTATAAGAAAACTGGCCTATAGTTTTCTTTTTACTTTTTTTTTTCTTACCCGGTTTTCCTATCAGGATAACACAAGCTTTAAGGAATGAGTATGGCAGTGCTCTTCCCCTTTTGATTTTGTGGGAAGAGCCTGAAGAGTATTAGCCTTACTTCTTCTAGGAAGTTCTGGTAAAATTGAGTAATAAGTCCATCAGTTCCTGGGCTTTTCTTATTAGGTAATTTCTTCATTACTGTCTCAATTTTTTTTCATGTCATTTGTGTATCGAGTTTAATAGCTTCTTAATTCAATTTTGGTAATTCATATGTGTCTAGGAATATATCTATTTCTCTTAGTTTCCACAATTTCTTGGAATAGAAGTTCTATAAATAATTTTTTTCATCTTTTGCATTTTGACATTGTCGGTTGTGTTTTACTTTTTTCATTTCTAATTGCACAGATATGAGTCTTGCCTTCTTTTGGTAAGTTTCACTAAAGGTTTATTAACTTTATTTATTTTATCAACAAACTAACTTTTTGAATCATTCTTCTTTTGTATTTTTAGGTTCAATTTCATGAATATCTACTCTGATCTTTACAATTTCTTTTCTCCCACAAGTTTTGCATTTGGATTGCTTCTGGTTTGCTAGGATCTTGAGCTGTATCATTAGGTTATTTATTTGGGATTGTTCGATTTTTCTAATGTAGACACTCACAACTATAAACTTCCACCTTGTAACTGCTTTCATTATGTCCCATAAATTTTGGTATGCTGTGCTGCCACTGTCATTTTATAGTCAGAATTTTTAAATTTGTTCCCTGACTTCTCTGTAATCCATTAATTATTCAAGAATGTATTATTTAATCTCCAAGTGTTTGCATCATTTCTGTAGTTTCTTTTACTGTTGACTTCTAGTTTCATTCTACTATAATGCAATAGTATGCAGACAATTATTTCAATTCTTTTGTATTTATGTAAGCATTCATTGTGACCAATGATTTAGCCTACCTCAGAGGAAGCTCCATGTGCTGCTAAAAAAAAGTGTCTGTCCTATTGTTGGAGAACATTCTGTAGATATCAGTTAAAGTCCATCTTTTTCAGTGGTGTGGTTAAACTATCATAGCTCTATTGATTTTTCTGGTTGATCTGTTTGTGAGAGTGGGGTACTGAAGTTTCTCACTATGTATCAGTAACTGTTAGATATTTTACATCCACTAGTCTTGGCCTTTTGAATTTGAGCCCACCATTATTTTTATGTTGAAGTTTTAAAATCAATTACAGTAAAAAAACTCATTTACTACTGTAGAGAACTCAATGATTACATGTCTCCTGTGATATAAACAGGTTTACTTGTAATTTCACACTCCTATGCCTATTCAGCCTTTTCCACATATTAGGGTTAGTCTTGTTCACTACATTGCAGAGAGAAGAGTTATATCCACAACTAGAGAATCAATGATGGATCTATCCATCACAACTTAAACTTTGATTTAAAAATTTTACACGTTTTCAAAAACTCAGGAAGACAGTGAAATAGCACTGATAGCAAGTAGGCTAGCACACAGAGGACAAGGTAGGAAAATATAAAAAGAACAGAAAGACAATATTTCATGAAGAAGGAAAATGTGACAACAGCAGATAAAAAATAAACAGAACTTTAGTGTTTTTTAAAATGTGGAACCGGGCAGAGATGGGTATTGCGAGGTTGTTTCAGCGGTAGGAAAATGAAGTAGAGGGAGGGACATATAATTGGAGATGTAGGGAAATTGTAAGAAGTTTGGAACCAATTAATGCACTGATGAAAGCTTGGAACTGAATCTTGCATGCACAATTTTTGCTGGCGGTTAACCTGGCATGATTATGAAAGACTAAGGAATAATTAATTCTTAGTCTCCATTTCACATATAAAGTAACTCACATATCTATGGAAGTCGTATTTTTAAAAGATTGACTTTTTAGTATAATGTAGAAGAAATCTAATAATTTTGAAAATCAATGTTGTAAAAGCATTAAATCCATATAAAAATTTAGAATATACTTAAATCATTTTATTATAAAATTGTGTTTTTTTACATATTTATTCAAAGTAAATTAACAAATGGAAGAAATCCAACCAATCCAAACATAATTGTATACTCTAAAATGACTTTTCAATATTACATGTTGTACTGTTGTGAAATAAAATATTTAATTTTCAACCTTGTTATAAAACTTACACAAAAATATTAAACGAAGGAGAAATTTCTGTAATCATTCACAAGATTTTATAGTGTTATGAAAGATTTTAATAAGAGAACATGAATTCCAGCCTGGAGGCTCTCCAGGGCCTCCTACTCTGAAATGCCCCGTTGACTGGCAGATTCTCATCTTCCTTCTGCCCACTATCTAAAGGTCTTGACAGAAACAAATGGGAAAAGGAAGTTATGTCATAGCTCTGATTGATTCGTTCATGAGGTATAAAGCAAAAGGAAAGCCTGGATTACTTTTAAGAAAATTGATCTACTCCCAACCCCAGATGACCCTTCTTGGACAAAGCAATACATTGCAACCAAATGCTAAGGGCCATATTTATACATAATACTAGTTCTCAAAACTATTTTAACCCACAGAACTTTTTTTCAGGGACCAACGTTTTCTAGTATTACGATTATTCTTATTTGTATTATCTGCCAATGTTGCCTCATTAGCAAAATTAAAATAATTATCATCTAGTAAACGTGAGATGCCATAAAAAGACTGACGGATGAGTGGAGTAGGACCTCTGGCCTTTCTTTGGTTGAATTTACTGTTGTATTTTGGGGAAGGTAGCGAAGTGTGCTGATAAATAGTGCACTTTGGTGTGCGAATTATGAGAGTTGTGGGGAAATTTATTAAAAGGCTGAATTTAGCATTACTGCAAATTAGCTAATCTAGTCTTTTGGCACCAAATAAGCAGGCTGCTTTGTACATATTTGGAAGGTTTTAAAAACAAGTCAATATCGTCATACACTCAGGACTATGTTCAACAGAGCCATGATGTGAGCATTGCTCCTCCACAGAGGGTTGATTGTGGAGAGTTGCCACATTGGAAACACCTTCCAGCTGTTGCAGGAAACCATGGAGGGCTGAGCACAGACACAGACACCCGGGATCAGATAATTACCTTGGTTAAGATTCTCAGAATAAAACAGAGTTTAATCAAGGACCCTGTGAAATTGTGAAAGCGCCAGCTTTCTGGGCTTGCCCTCCTTTTCTGTAAATAGTGAGTTGCCAAACAAAATCAAAGCATTCTTAATTACAAGGATGGGAGGTGAAGTCAAAGAGAATGAAAGAATCCGTGCTTTGTGGTGGAGCTGGGCCAGCTCCAATCAGCAGCACACTCAGCTCTGCATGGGGAGAGCCACGACGCATCAAAGCTGAACACACTACCAACATTTGTGACAATTTCGAAGGACTCAATGAATAGCTCTGCCAAGAGGGCTAAGGTAGTGGCTAATACTGAATCTTATTGCGATATAATAATAAATGTGAACTTTGTGGCAGTATTTGAACTGACACTAGGAAAAAAATTCATGCCACTCCAGCTCTAAGAAAGCATGAAATAGTTTGAATTTAAACTAACCATTATTGGGAGCAAATTCTCATAATTATGGGAAGCCTGAAAGAGCAATGATATGTGAAAGGCAGTTAAAAATAATAATTTTTAACTTTTCTCCTTCCTCTCAATGTGAATTAGACTACAAATAGAAAAGATTATTAAGAAAGATCTATTTCATGACATGAGTTACTATCTCCTAAGGCTACTCACTACAACAGTAACAACCTTTCCATGCATAGTGCTATTAAGATGTTTTTCACTATCCTAAATATCTATATTTGGTCTTTTTGAGACATAGAACATTAGTTGTCTCTTACTCTTTTCATAAATTTGGCACATTATTGTAAATAAAGTCATTAAATCATCATTTAGTGATACTTTTTAACTACTTTGAAAAGGATAAAATATTATAAAACATATGTGTTCTTTCCTTCAGTTGTGTCTATGATCATATATTGTCCATGAGCGTTAAGACTGGATACGTCTGTGTGTGGAGGTGTGACCTCAGATATTACCCAAATTTAGTTCCCAACCCTTTCCTCTCTCGTTCTACTCCCCTACTCTAGGTTCTAGCCACTGTGAACTTAGCATCTTTGCTGCGTAACACCCTTCCTCCAGCCTTAGAGGCAGAGGCCATGAACTAAATCCCAAGAAATTGTGAATCAAATTAAACCTCATATCCTTTAAATTGTGGGTGTGGAGGAATACAATATCTGACCGGCAGATCATCGAAAATAAATGTCATAGATTTTATAATATTTTCTAAATTAAACAAATCCAAACTGTCTTCAATTACAAGACTCAAATGCAAATTGCTCATGAATAATTCTCTTCTCTACAGATTTGTTCAAATATCTGCAATTTATTTCTATTTTGATAACCTTGTATTTTGTATTATTTGTTTAGTTCTTCAAAAGTTTAATTCAAACTAATCTCCATATACATCCTGCCTTTGACATTAAAAGTTTTATATTTCTTTTTTTCCCAGATTCTGTTTTACTGTCACTCTCCTGTCTTTTGACATCTAGTGAATGATAGATTGTTTTACTTTGAACTTCTTGTCCTTATGATTTATTTTTACATTTTTCATTCATTTATTTAGAATAAGCTCCCTAGTTCTCATTTCTGTACTTCTGTAGACATAAAACTAGCTCTTCAATCATTATTAATTGTTTCCCTTTACAGGATGCACCCCCTACATGGAAATCTTGCAACTCTTATTCATTCTTAACGTTGTTTTTTCTTATCTTTTCTTCCTGTTTAATTTAGTATCAGAACTTTTTAAATAATTCTTCCTGAAGTGTTTTTACGCAGGATTTTCTTTATAGCAAAGATAAAAGGGATTTATGCTAATGGTATAAATGCACATTATAAGCTCAGTAGGTTTTTCCACATCTTAGAAGATGTACCAAGTGGGTCTTTGGGCCCTTCTACCACATGCACGTGGTATAAGCACTTTCTATCATTCCCTAAAGCAGATGTTTATATCTTGCTACTATGTATTCCAAGCTGAATATAAATCCACACCAATGCATGCAATACATCAATATTTGAGAAGTAGCATGACAGTAGTTTAGAAGTTATGAAAATTACCTTCTATTCCTAATTTAGTCAGACTTTTCCTAATTTTGTAGAACTTTGGGCAATTTAATAAGCTATTATGGACCACAGTTTTTGGTTTGGTTTGGATTGGTGTTGTGTTTGTTTGAAAATAAAGTCAAGTCAAATATTTGATCTGTTACAATACTTGGGATCTAAATGAATATGTCATCTAAAACCAATGTATACTTCAAAATTACTCTTTAAATGTAAGCATTCCAGCTCTCCCTCTGTAATTGGCTCAGAAGGAGAAAAGGACTTCTAAACTGTGTAAATATTCTTCATCTATCTTTTATGACTGTAGTCTCTTTCACATTTTGTTTTCATCTGATCTTAGCCAAAAGGCCAAGAAGCAATTACATTTTGTTTTCACACCGAGTTCAGTGCAAATCTATAAGCTATTCAGAAATTAGTATTCTCTTTTACTGACACTTACATTAATTGTAGGATAATCAGGAAGCACCATCATGCACTTAGAAAACTAAAGATTGAATATATGAAGTATTAGTGAGAATTTGACTGTACTGGAATTCTCGTGTACTTGTGAATAAAATCGTACAAACACTTTGGAAAATAGCTTGAGTTTCTTAAAAAATTATGTGCCTGCCATATGATTCAGTCATTGACCTCTACATATTAATGTGAGACATAATTGTCCACATAAAGACATTAATGATTGTAGCAATTACATTTGCAATAACCAAGAGCTGGAAAAAACCCAGTTTTCACAAGTGATAAATCAATCACATAGGATTAAACACAGTGCGATGTAGATGGATCCATACAAGCATCAGAGCTCAGCAGTGAAAAGGAACGACCTTTTGATGCATTTGAATCTCAAAGTAATTATATTACATAAAAATACCCCAACCAAAGATGCTCCATTACTAAAAAATTCCATTTAAAAGAAGTGATACAAAACGAAAATATACCATACTGATATGGAATAGATAAGAGGTTTCCTGAGGAGAGGTTAAGTTAGAGGAGGATTTAGAAAGGGTGGGGAAGAAATTTTGTAAGAAGTGCGGTACGGGGGCTGGGGATATAGCTCAGTTGAATAAGCGCTTGCATGGCAAGTGCAAGGTCCTGAGTTCGATCCCCGGTACCACAAAAAAAAAAAAAAAAAAAAAAGAAGTGCGGTATGTTCATTGACTTAACTGGTAATGGCAATGGTATATATTTGTCAAACACATCAAGCTGTGTACTTTAAATATGTGCAATTTTGTGTGTTAAATACATATTAATAAAATTTTCTATATCACATACATCTCAAGAAAAAGATACTGGAAGTGGAAAAATGTCATTCCAGTTAACTGGAAAATAAAACATATCCTATGTTTATTCATCATACTCTGAGACAGAAAAAGTAATTTTGAATTTCTGAGTGTTGTTAGAGTTCATAAAATTAACTTTTATGGACTATATTATTAAAGATAAAAATAACAACAATAAAGTGTATTTTTCTATGCTGCTAAGGTAAATAATATCAGAAACACGACAATGGCTTAAAGAAACACACTTTCTGGAATGCAAACATTTCTCTCTGACTACAGTCACCAGACACTGCAGGCGTGTGAATCAGTAGTCTATGGCAGGCTCCGCCACAGCAGCTGGCACTGGGGCCTGACCAGAAAACACAGAGGACCAAGAGTGTAGCAAAGGGGTGAGAGTGGAATCCCAGCAGCACTTCCCGTTTTGAATGTCAATTCTGCCTCTGACCTGGCAGGCTATGAAACTTCCTCAATGATTAGTCAGCTTACGTCTTAACTGGGGATGACAAAAGTTGTTCGGATGATAAACAAAGTGACGTGTAAAGCACTTAGAAGTCTATTTGGCGCTATAAGGTAAAGCTATTATCTGTCCTTCAATAAGCCCCATTCATAAAATAGGATTCTTATCAGTTAACTCTATCCTAAAGTTTAAAATTTTAGGCATTGATAAATATAAAGTTTTGCCATTACTTTCTCTGGAGAACAGAAGATATCGCTATTTTGAATTGTGTCATGATACTTACTGTTTCAGGTTCACGTATCTACCTTACAGCTGTCTCTACTGCCGATTTCTCTTGACCTTACACTGTTAGTCTCTCGCTGTGTGAGGCTATTTTTCAGAGTACATAGACGTCATCTGAGAGGTAAACTTTTTTTATTTTATTAGTATATGCTTCTAACACATGACATTTGCGCTCCTCTGTGTACCTTCATGCGTGTACTAACATATTTATTTTATATTCCTTCCCCTTTCCATTCACCTCCATTCCTCTGGCCCTAGATCCCTTTTCTCCTTTTCATTATTATCATTTTTATTAAGTTTATGGGTACATTTTAGATTTGCATAATAACCGTGTACGTCAGGGAATTTGTCTCCGTGCATAATACCTTTTGATTCCTTTTTCCCTCAGTCCCTTCTCGCCCCCTCAACCCATTTCCCCTCCCTGCTTATGATCATTGTTTTAGTTCATGTTCAGGACATATAATGATTGCCTTCACTGTGGGTGGCTGGTATGTGTTTTTGACATTTTTTAGATCTTTTCTCTTCCCTTCGCCCCTCCATTCACTCTTGACCTCTTCCTTTTTTTCTTTTGTACCAGGAATTGAATGAACACAGGAATTCACACTCCCCAGGCAGGCGCTGTGGACTGGGTTAAATCCCCCCACCCTCACCACTGAGCTCCTGATTCTCTTCCCACTTGCAAAAGGTCTATCTCCCAGTTTCTTTTCATCAATCTTTTATTATGCTCTTTATTTATACTTGGGTGACCCAAATGAGAGAAATCATACCGTATTTAATAAATATTATAGTATTTAATAAAGCATGCCTGATTTATTTCACTTAACATTATGTTTCCAAAGTGTATCTATTTTCCTACAAATGTTTCAAATTTGTCTTTCAAGGCAAGATTTTAGAAGTGGTATCATAAATCATGAACAATTTAATGAACCAATCAGAATTCCATCATATGGAAATTTGGACAAAGGAAGAATGTATCTTATTTAAATTACTAAAAGCAGAATTATTAAACAGACTTCAAATTATTTGGCATAAGTGTATGTCCTCATAAACTTGAATGAGGCAAATTTCTTCAGTCCTCTGTAGACTACTTGATTTTTGATCAACTGCTTTTAAAAACTCTGTTTTCTGATTTTATATCTCTGTGAAACCATTACACAAAGGCATTGAAAGCAGGTATAACCCTACATTTAGGGACAGTTAGAATTAAAAAGTCAAAACATCAACAACTACTTAAAACATATTTTGTCACATAAATTCACTTTAAAAATACTTGATGATAAAGGAATCCTTTTGTACATGTTCGATTATAAAACAACTACTGTAGGATCATCACTCCTCAAATATTTGTTAGGCTTTTTTGACTTTCAGTAAAGAAAATTCAGTCTATAAAAACAGTCAGTATGTGCATATATTTGGAATGGAATTGAAACTAGAATAGGAATGTCATCACTTTTATTATCATAGTATAAGAACCTAGAACAGTCCTGGAAACATCACAGTGTTACTAGAAATTTTGTATAACAATGATAATAGACAATCAAGGAAACTCCAAGGACCAGCAACTCTACCTAGCTTTCCCTGACAGTGCCAATGCTTTCCATTTCTTTCTTTCCCCTGAGTGGACCATTCTCCCTGCATTTCTGTTTCAGTGTCATCGAAAGTGACCATCGGGCTGATTTAGGAACAGGCCTTGTCCCTGGTAATATATGTGGCTGGCAGTCAACTTAATGATGGAGAATATTCTCAAATTAAATATCAGATTGAGAACAGTCCTAACGAAAGAACAAGCCCATGGTCCTTTCTGGAATAAACTATTTCTATCTATGTGCAGGAATGCACACTTCAAGATAAGTTCACTCTTACCAGAGGAGTTAGAACTATGTAGCAAGTTGCAGGGGAAAATTTGTGAGTTTGAGGCCTCTATATATGCAACATGGCACAAAAACAAAAAATATTACTGATGAGATTTGTGAGAATAAGAATGGAAAAAATAGTGCAACTATAAAAAAATTCAAATTATAAATGACAAAATTCATACAGTACCCAAAAGAGGCTGTCAAAGATTATACTATACTATTTACTGTTCTTTGGTCAAATTTTAGATAGTGACAGAGTAGCTAATATTTTAAATAATTGTTAGAATTTTGCATGACTGCTTTGGACAAATAATCTATTCTTTAAAATATTTAAAGATTTTTTAAGATGTGTTACATATATGCACCACCCCAATGATGGATGAATCATATGTACTATAAACATGCACCAATAAAATTTTAACAAGAAACACAGATTTTCATTTCAAAATAAGATACATTGAATTTTTCAGAGTATCAACTACTATTACTATTAAAATAATGTATCTTCTACTTTGGTTCACAATTTTTTTGAGAAATCTCTAGAATTACAGGATAAAAATAGAGACATACTCGTCGATTTACAGTTTTTACTTCTCCCTGAGACAAAGGATACTGTAGAAAAAGGAAACAACCTTTAAAAAATGCTTGACATGGAGGAAGAATGTATAATTACAGAGGAAAACAACCCTGAAACATGAATAATTTAAGCCGTGTAGCCCTGATTATTTCTCTGTGTGCTGCTAGGAACCAAACCCGGGGATCTATCTGCACATGCTGCAGATGCTCACTACCAACAAGCTCCACCCTCAGGCCTCTAAAACTTTTAACTCAACAATAGAGGAATAGCCTTATGGATTTCCAGTACAACCCTTTAATTATACAAAAGGAAAATCAATTTTAAAATATTAGTAATCTTTCTCTCAGCAATTGATATGACAAATACAGATACATTTTAGGTAACACCTCAACAACTTTGACCTAATTTGTATTCATGAAACACATTACTTTTCAAAGAATTCTGGTATGTTCACCATAACGAACACTGTGCTAAGTAATTAAAATAATTATGCATAACTTTTAAAAGACAGTAATGCAGAGCGTGTTCTCTGATTACGATGACATAAATGAAAGCCACCAAAAATAACATACCTTAGAACATTATATATTAAATAATACACTTCTGAATAACCTTCCAGGTTAAAGAAGAAACCTTGAAATAAATATAATGACAATGAAACATAAGATATCAAAATTTATTGGTTGCTGCTAAAGTAGTGTTCAGAGGGAAACTTTAGAGCACTGAAATCAAGAGAAAAGTGATCTAAAATCAAATGCCTATGAATCTAAGTAAGTTAGAGAAATAAGAGCAAAGTAAACTCCAAGAGAGTAAAAGAAATAAAATTATCTTAAAGGCGATTAATAGAAAAATAATTTTAAATTTTTTTATTCGAAAGACAACAGTGATAAAGAGAAGATGTGAGAATGAGGGGGATTCTAGAAGTGTGGAAGAAGGTCACGGGAAGGAGGCGGGGAGGTTACGAAGGGGCGAGCGAGGAGATGGGTACAATCAGAGAGTATTCTATGTATATAAGAGTGTGGCAATGAAACTCAGTGTTTGAAATAATTAAAGGTACTAATAAAAAAATTTTGAGCCAGGAGTTGTGGTGCATGTCCATAATCCCAGCACTTGGGTAGCTGAAACAGGGGGATTGCCTTGATTTCAAGGTCAGTCTGAACTACATAACAAGATCCTGTCTCAAACAAAACAGAAGTTGAAAATTTTTTGTGCAAGATCAATTCTAGGGATAATGAAGAAAACAGGTCCTAAGAATATTTTAGTCTAATAAAGACAAAGCACATTTATAAAGCAATAATTTAAATTTAGGATTACAAGTGCTATCAGAAAGGATTCACTTATAAATTAGAATTGAAGAGTCTTGCTGGGAATATAGCTCAGTGGCACAAGGACACACCTGGCAAGCGCAAGGTACTAAGTTTGATTCCTGGTACCCAAAAAAATAAATAAATAAGAATTTAAGAGTCAAAAAAAATAAAAAGTTAGCAGTTATCACTACACATTCAGCATCACAATATTTTACAGGACCACTATAATCCACTGCATGTACACACTGTTCACTTAGTGATTTCATCATCCAGTAACAGGACTTAATGGCCTCGCCAGACTCTCAGGCACAAGGCTCCAGTGATCTAAGAAATTACGGCATCAAAGTAGCTAAGCATCCAGATTGTTTCAAGCACAAAAGTCAACATGAGCAAAAGCATATATATATCTTTTTGGGTTCGTTTATGAGGTTAATGAAAGGTTTGATGTAAATAGGTCAAAATTCATAAGATGCAGTAAGACAGGGAAAAGGGATGATGGCAGAAACCTCATGTCCTTTTGTTGCAGATCTGGGATTTACCCCGGGAAAAATTAGAAATCACCAGAATAGTAGTAAATCAAAGAGAAATAAAAAAATTTGCAACTCATAAAGATTACCACTTACATTATGGTAAATAGTTTGGAGGGAAAAATACTGGAAATGAAATGTGATTATTACAAGAATAGAGAGCCAAGCAGTTTGGGCATGAACTAAGATTTCAAGGATAGAAGAATATAGGGCACAGATATGAGAAAAGATAAAGGTGCATAATACAAGAGACCAATAATAATTACAACATATCTTACAATAATAATATTGTTATAGAAACTACCCATATAATATTAACTGTGTAGACTATATGGTTTTTTAATCATTGTAATGTAACAAAACCATTAATCACAAAAGTATTAAGTAACTATACATAATTGACATTAAAATATTATATAGTTATTGTCATCATTATTTGATTTTTATTATGTATGCAATGATTATCATATACCAGATAATTTATTGTTTCTATCTGTGGTGACTGGTGTACAGGGGTACTGTTGAAGAGTTTGTGAAAATATAATAAATGTCCAAGTTCTGCAGTTTAAAACCTTTTTATCATGTGCCAAGAACAGTGTTTTAAAATTTCACAATTGTTATTGTTATTAATACTTTTCATACCAGCTTATGGACATGAGAGAAGTGAGTCTCAAAGATAGTGGATAATTTATTCTTACTTGATCATGTAATTAGTAAATAAAAGTATCAGAATCCAGAGCCATGCCACCAAAGTCTTGTATATTTAGGAACTACATTAAGAAAATATACCTGGCCAGGGTGGAGACTGGCAGTCCACAGAGACAACCCTGAGGACTCAACCGGGCCTCAGGACGCACTATATCAAGGCGGAGCCTGGTGGGTTTGCTGGGTGACCTCGCCAACTCGACCAGACACCCAATGGCCTTGAGAGCTTGTCAATGGGACCTGACCATAGTGAACCTGGCTCCCTGCCTATCAACCATCTTTGAGGATGGGTGCTTTTCCACCTCCTGCCATAGCAATTTGTGTACACCCATATTTTTTACAGCATAATTTGAAGCATCTACGTCTGTTCCCAAGGTGAGAGCCCAAGGGAGTAAATAAACCAAAAACTACATTTATTATCAGAGGGAAGATGACTGATTGGGTGGTAGATCAAAGGAGATGAAGGTGGAGAAAACTGATTAATCGAATGAGCCATCATCTGTATAACTAAGTAACAAATGCAAAGATAACATTATGTTATAGAGCATCCAGTGCTAATTCCCTACTATCTTCTCTATAATTTTGTATTTCTTGTATTGTTTTTGTGTTATTCTGGTTTATATGTCTCCATTCTTTGTCTTTAAAATAAAAAAAGGGAAAATACAATGATTCCAAGCTAAAATATGTGACATGACTACGTTTTATCCAGATTAGTGACCTTCTATTGTGAATCTCAGAAAGAAGTTACAGTATTTGGAAAGATCTCACCTAGGTAGTTATTGAAACCACATTCATTGATGGTATGCTTCATTGTGTATATAGACAGAATGTCTGCCATTTTATTTTCATAAAACTGTGATAAATCTCCCTTCCCAATTATCTTCTGAACGCTGGTCCATACCTACAAGGAAGGTTCACATAGATTAAAATGTGTCCTCCTACTTCTGTGGGGACCCTGAGAATCCAATCACCACATTTCTAGTATAGGTGTTGGAAGTAGAGGGCAGCTGGTGCGGTCACCCAGTCAAGGCCAAGGCCCACAGTGCAGTGATAATGGGCAAATGCACCCACCCTGTAAATTACCAGGACACTGAAAGGGAGAGCAGACATTGCCATGTCACCAAGGGACCTCTGTGTCTCTTGGCTGGGCAAAAGTCCACAGGATTCTTCCAACTTCCCCCGGAGGGAGAAGGAGAAATAGAATCTGTATCTGTGACATCCGGAGAACCCAGGAGTATTGCTTCTTTCCATTGTCTATGTCAGGCTCATTAAACTGCACTGGCTGCGATGGCCAAAACAAAGAAACACTACTAATTATCCATTCTTATGTATCAGAGTTCAGTTTCTCTGAATTCTGCATAGGCAATTCTATGTAGTGATCATAAATCTTGCTCTGGGAATTCTTTTTTTATTTAAACTCAAAATTTCTTTGCATAGAAAATATATATAGTAATTCTTTTGTTTAAATTACATTGTTTTATATATTATATATTACAATGTTATATACATTATATATAACAATATTATATATATTACAATGTTTTACATATGTTTTACATATTTATATTTAATAGCATATTTTAACACTCAAATGATCTTTTTCATTCATCTCTTGGTATTTACAAATAATAGAGGTATACATACACTTGTTTAGATATTAGCAATGATCAGAGAGGTAAATAATCTGAAGTAAAACTTCATAACCCACTATCACTGAGTCCCTCTCCACCAGGGAGCCTCTTGTAATAATTACATGTCTGTAAGTCCAGAAGTGGTTTGCTTGCATCTCGATCCTTTAAAAACCATAAATGATGATGTAACAGTCACTCATCTATACCAAGTTTTTCATATAACCATGTATATGAAAAGTTTTTATTCAAATGGACATATCCATCTCTCTGTAATGGCAACACATGCATGTATGTGTGTAATGCACTGAACAAGACCTTCAGTTATTGCAATTTGTGATTATTTTTGTCAGCAGGACAGCTAAAATCATAGTATGCCCTTATATCTTTTGTGTTTTATTACATGTATTTGAAATTTAGTAACTATTATAAAATTTCATTTGAGAATAAGTTTTAAATTCCACTTTTACTAACAGCGTAAGAAAGACTTTCAGTCCTCTCCAGAACTGAAATCATTAATCTTTAAAATTATTGCTTAAGTGATTAAAGTGATAACTTTACAGTAATAAATAATAAGTAGTAGAAATTTGAGGGTTTCAACACAATAAAAGTAGTACTAAAATGAGTATTCTAGATTGTGTTAAATTATGTATCTCTATTTAATGAATTAATTATTCTTTTCTCTAATAAAATACCGTATATTGAAAAAAATGAGAGAAAAAAATCACTTGGGATCCCTTTGAAGTAAAGTGAAAGATAGGTTTCTTCCTATTACGAATTGTGTATTTTCTACACTTTCTTAACAAATCAGCATGGAATTAGAGAAGATCCTCAAGTAATGAATTTTCTGGAAAGCTGAGTATTTGTTTCATGAACAAAAAGTAATACAGTCACAAAGGAAAGTTAAATGAATTTATAAATAATTAATATATTTTATGAAAGCACAGGATGGAGCACCATGAAGCTGATATAATATCAATTTTAGGAAGTAGTCTCTATCCTACATTTATACTTTTTCACCAGGATATTCACTGGACAAGTAAGAGTCAAGGAGAGAGAAGGGGAAAGAGAAAGAAGAGTGAGGATCAGGAAGAGAGAAAAGGGTGCTGACGTGAAGTGGAGGATGTTCTTACCACACAGGATATTCCTTATGTACCCAAATGTGTCTTTCTGACAGAGAAAATTCACACTGAATTGTCCCAGTGCATAACATTTCTGTTGAATTTTAGTTCGAGTTTGATGAAGCCAGTCCCAGAGTAGCCTGTGTTCACATTCAGAGGATTATCAGGTCCAAGCCAGCGGAAAACAAAATGCTAAAATGAGAATAGTTGACACCAGAATATACCAGCTTTAAGAGTTCAGCTTCAAAGAATTCTCATCCAAGGTGAGCACATATGCAATTAACAAAGATTTAATCACTACGACCTTTGCATTATGCTCTGTATTGTGCAGAGTGACACTGACCTACATGCTACATGGTATAAATATTAAATGGTGATTATTGGGTAAAAAAAATTGATGAGCAGCAAACTAGCAGAGCACATTTGATCTCTTCAATCTCTCATTACTCTACAGATACATGTACTAAGTTAAGCATGTCTAGGCTGGATGCATTTCCATCGAGAGTTCCCCTGCTCTCTGAAAATTGTACCTAAACATGAAAAACGGGGGTATGCGGAACCCGTGCAGCTAGGAAATAATGCCAAGTCTCTCTCTAGCCAGGGCCAAAAATGGTGAGAGCTGGGGGTGGGTGCTGAGAAAGGGTCGCCGGAGTTTAGGCCTCTGTTATCTGCTTATTCTTCCACTACATTAACCCAGGCCATGTAAGCCATGTCTTGGTGAAGCTCTCATAAGCAGGTGTGAGGATGAGGCTTGAGAGTCATCTGCATACCCTGTATTAAATTGCATACTCCTACACTGAATGATGATCCTTATAATATAAATTGAGCTATTATTCCATAGTATAAACTTGTCTCTTGTATTTGAGTTTTGTACAAATTAACCACAACCCAACATTTTTTTGTCCATTTATTTCATCAAACATTTATTAAGTATTTTGGAATTCTGATTTTGCTATTTTATTTATAACTTTGAGCAAGTTACTGAACTTCAATAAGCCTAGGCTTCCTCATTGTTAAACCAAAGGTACAAATACCTACATATAATATAGTTTCATAAAAAAGTAAGTCATTTTAAGTATCCCCTGAAGTACATAGAACATGTTGAATTGACATCTCTGCGCATTACTACTTTCTGGTTTCTACTTCTCCCTGCACATCTTCTATTTTACAAGAACAATATGGAGTGTATACAATTTATAAATCTTATGGTAGAAAGTTGTCTATGATCATAACCCTCATCTTAGAGACCGGGTGTAACAAAGGCTGTAAAGCACACTTTTAAAACAAACAGAAATACTTCATGTAGCCAAATAAAGGCAGAACACTTAATTAATGGTGAAGAAAGGGACCCAGGCTGTAAAGAAAAAGCTGCATTCATTACAGATGTTAACTAGCAACAGAAACTTCATGTTTCTTCTTTCCATGCCTTACTATACTGGAATTAGTTTGTTTAATTCATTATTTTAATAGAGATGGCAAGTCATGGGGGAAAAATTCTCCCAATATCTTTCTTTTACATTCTTAAAACCAGGAACTGAGCTCAATATCTCATCACCTGACAATTTTTAATTCCTTGCCCATATTCTTGGTGATTTTTACAATAATAATGTTAACGTACAAGTTCATACGTGATTCAGCCCACTTCTACTCCTGAATATGAATTCTAAGCTGAGTTGTAATGTGTCCTTGGTACTGGTTTCAGGGAACCATGGCATCAAATTCCACTTTAGGTATTCTACAAAGAACTTTTACTTGAAAAATAGTGTTCCAAGAATGGTGTTTGACCTGAGGCACAACTGAAATGAAATAATGGTGACATGTGTCAAAATGGACTATTCTGTTTCCTAAAATGTTTCCCTAAATCTCTCTTGGTAAAAAATGATATTTTGGTTCTGAAAAGTAGGTCCACTCTGGTGGGAAAAGGCAGTCATAAGATCAGTGCTTTTCTGTTTCCTAAGATATTAAGGTACCAGAAAAGCCACATTTTTTCCACTTGCTAACTCAAGTTAAAATGCCTTGAAAAATAAAAAAAAATAAGTTAAAACTCTTGTTTTCTCAATTTGGAACAAGAACTTGAAAACCTTGCTATCAGACTTGGGCAAACAACAGTTAACTTATATAATGTTTGTCTTTATAGGACAAAAAGGTCATGTTGCTGTTCACCTTACAATGTCCATAGGAGTGATAGGAAGCTCTGAACTTCTGAGCCAGCTAGCAAGCCTCAATTTCTCCATCTCCCCATCACAAATTTGAAATAATAAGTAAAATGTGGTAATAAAAACATGAATGTCACACAGAGGAGGCTCAATAAATGTTAACACTTTGTAAAAATTGCAAGAATATTATTTGCCCTGAGCCACACAGAAGATAAATGAAAGAACAAATGATTGTGATTCCCTGTCCCAATTCAAAACAGTGATTCCTAAGAGATATTCATGAAGTTTGGATATGAGAATTCATCTGTTCAAATAGCTGGCAGTTTCTCTTCTCCCCCTACTTCCCTCCTGCCACGTAATGAAGCAAATATTCTCCTAATGAGAATAACACAGTGGAAGAGGTTGACCCTCTGAGTCCAACACTTATTGTTTCAAACCATGACTCCACCACTTAACAATGTCATTGTTAGTCGCCTATACGCTCTATGGCATATCTCTTCCTCACCTACAAAATGAGTTAAGAGCTTATTACTGTGCCTTGTATGGTCTAAACCCTTAATAAATGTCACATTGTCTCCAACATCCCTTGGTTCATTGTGGAATTTGAGATTTTTGCTACACAGAAAAGAAGAAAAACTAAAATGTTAATTATATAAATAATCAGTAAATTAGCAAAAAGCTGAAAATCACTTACTTAAAAAAAATCTTCCTCTACTATCACTAATGTTTCAACAAAATCTTATACCATCCTGTGGCACCACAATACATCAAATCAGGGTACTTTATGAGCTATAGTGAGGTTTTCAAGCTTGATTTCTAGCTATAAGTCAAAATACTTTAATTTCATAGTTCTCACTGAATTTAAAGATAAATTCTGTTAAATTTTATTGAGAAGCATCCTTCATACTAGAGTTGCCATCCAAAACTAATGAATAAAAGGCTTTATTTTTCTTGTTAATTCATGAAAGCTAGAACTCTAATCAGTACAATTTACACACAAATGTTTATCTTCTAAGGTGGCGTGATGACCTACCTTATATCCTAATTGTTTTTCCACTAAAGAAATTTACATTTTAACCCATACAACATCTGTATCCCGTACCTTTAGCTTATTCACAAAGTAACTATCTGTCTGCCACCAAAATAACATGGCAAAAGTAAAACAAATGTCATTATTTATAAGAGAAAGTTTCCAGGTTTGTAAAAGTGAAACAACAATCTAATTCAAAAGAATCCTAAACCCTTCCCCCTAAATAAGTTTTGTGCCAAGAGAAATACAACGCTTTGGGGAAATAATCACCGCAAGGAAGTCCTGAGGGAATAAGTTTAATATATTGTTCCATAGCCTCTGTGCATTGCCTCAGCATAAGGCAGCAAGAAAATTAAAAGATTGGTATTGTGTATGGAAGACACCGACTTTCTTTCAGTACTTTTAAATGAACCTACCTCATTCTTATTCATGGAGGGAAAACACCCACACACTTCTATGGAAGCAAAGTCAATGGAAATATCCACATATACAAAATAAGGATTTCTGTCAGAGGAAGAAATGTGCTGAGATCATTCTTCATGTGGAGAAACTTTGTATTATTTTTTAATTTAGCAATGTTTCCTTTGCTAAAATAAGTGGAGAGACAGTCTCCAAACTCAAAAGCAAAAAGTACAACTTATCTAGAACCTGCTCAACTGTTCAGAAAGTATGAAATATAGAGCTCTTCAGATATCAAGTGAGAGACATTTCTCTTATAACTGAATAAATGAATAATAAATGTAAGCATAGCATTTAGAAGATCATTTTCAAATTGAAGGAAGACAAATTTCAGCACATACAATATTGGCAACTATATGGGAAAAGCAACATCTTTTATGTTGTAGATAAGTAATAGGTATTTTGGAGAATTGCTTTTTAATTTTAAAAGTAAAATTACAAAAACGTATTAATAAACAGCCAACCATTTACAAAGTAGCGTAAGAACAGTATAAGCAAAAGTGAGTTACAGACAAAATGACATGGAATTAACAATGGTTATTGTATCACATATTGATAACTTCAAAGTATATATTCAGGAAAATGAATGTAGACATGCAAAATTGATCAAACGTCTAATTATTAACTGTTCCTTACAATAAAGCGATGCTGAAGACTGAAAATGGACCCAAGTCTATAACCATGCACCAAACGCAAGTCAAAATGGATCACAGATTTCAACATTAAAACAGAAACATTAAATGTGTTAGAAGAGAAGGTAGGTATAATATAAATCTTGAAGACATAGGAGTAGGTAGAGAGTTCATGAACAAAAACCAAACCGCAAGGGAATACTTCAAAGAATCAACAACTGGGACCTCATTTTACTGAAAAGTTTTTGCACATCTAAAGAAACCACCAGAAGAGTAAAAAGAAAACCCACAAATTGGGAAAATATCCTAGTTGGCTGTCCCTCATCTAGAACATAAAAGGAATTAAAAAATACCAACCTCTCCAAATTCAAAGACCCAATCCTAAAATGGGCATCTGAGATGAATACATACTTCTCAGATAAAGAAATACAAATGACAAATAAATACATGAAAAAATGTTCAACATCACTAGTCATTAAAAAAATGCAAAATAAAGCAATGTTGAAATTTCATCTCTCCCCTGTAAGAATGGCCAGCATTAAGAAATCAACCAATCACAAATGCTGGCGAGGCTGTGGAGAAGTAGGAACTCTTCACTGCCAGTGGGAATGCAGACTGGTAAAACCACTGTGGAAATCGGTTTGGAGATTCCTCAGCAAAATATGTCTAGAGGTCCCATTCAACCCATCCATTCTGTTTCTGGGTATTTGCCCAGAAGATCTGAAAACTTCGTATCACAGCAATATATATGCACCCATGTTTATAGCAGCACAATTTGTAATAGCAAAACTTTTTTTTAACTGCAGATTGACCCTTCACACTGAGATGCATTTCAGGCCTATATATGTATATTTGATTTGGGGGATAGGTTTTCACAGAGTTGCTAAATTGCCCAGCCTACACTTGAACTTGCAGCCTTCCTTCTTCTCCCTTCCATAGTTTTGGGATTACAGGATTGCACCACCAGGCCTGGCTTGGGGACATTTTTTAGGATATCTATGAAACTAGTGATTTACAAAATTATGTCAGGATCTGTCCAGCAGGAATTTATTCTATGACTACATATATTCATGTCTAGTTTATGTTAGGTTGACTGACTTATTGTAAATTCTTCAGTTAATTATAAGGTCAGGAAAGCCACACATTGTTTGTTTCATGTGTTGTAGTTCCAATCCCCAGCATTTAAAAGAAAGATCCAATGATATTCTAAATAGGCAGTCAATAGATATTTGCTGCAAAATCATAAGGGCATCTGTAATCAAGGTCCTCAATTGTAAATATTTCTGAAGTGAACTCAGGTATTCCTCAAAAGAATTTTTCAGCATTTCATGCTAGCCTGTGGAAAAGTTTTTAAAAACTTTGAATAATTTGGGTAGGCCACTCATTTAAATTCCTAGAACTAAAGAGACCAAAATAGTCAAGTAACTGGAATTAGTCTTGCATGAAAATGATAGGAAGGATGTTCATTTTTATGGACTTGGATTATGGTGTTTTGATTAGGAATATGAACAAAGAGAATTTTGTGGTAGAAGTGGTTCTATTGCTGTTTATTGTTATAAACTGAACTCTGCCCTTTGCTCTTGAGTTTTCATATTTTTTATCTGTAAAATTGCCAGGATTTGGGTTGGGAAATCTCTATTTCCACTGAACTTTAAAATATTAGATTCTGTGATTTTACACATTATAATGTCAGGAATCTTACTAACAATAAGAAGGTCCTGCTACAAAGGTTATACTCAAACAAGAAAAATGTTTATCATTATTTCCACTCTCCTGTTGGTGAATATTTCCAGAAACAGTTGTAGAGTGTTGGCATGGGTATTTTTCTAAAAGCAATATCTCTTCCCTTTCTTCCTAATTTCACCCATTTTCATAGTTCCACATTTACATAGTTTTCCCACTCCAGTTCAGAACCTGATTCAGCAAAGAGTAAAAATCTTTCCTCTACACAGATTATTCATAGATCATTTGATAACTGAGCAATGAAACAAGTATTCACATAACGCTGCACCACTTACTGTCTTAAAAAAGACAATGTTAAAGGAATGTTTCCAAAATATACATAACATTTGATCCTATAAATCCATTCATCCTAAAGTATTATTTTAAATGACTCTGGAAACAAATCAGGGTTAAAGAAGAGTTGTGTAAGTATTTCAAAGAATTTCTGGGCTCCCTCCACTTATGATCCCAAAGTAACTATTTTGCCACATTGCCATTCTCTCTGTCTGTGTCTGTCTGTCGCAGATGTCAAAAGCTATTTACTGAAGTGTAGCTTACAATGGAGAAAACCAGAAGAAACCTGAGCAATGAGCACGAAGGAAGAGGCTCCTTAAGTTATAATACATTCGCTGTATTGAATATTGCAAAGTTTAGGGCAAATGTTTATTAGATAATGTCAATTCAAAAGCCAGTCATTAAAGTGCTTAGGTGTTTATTTTAATTATAATAGCACAGAGCTTATTAACTATTGACAAATAAAAGTTAAGAATCAGAAACATGCTAGCATGTTAGATTTATATGAAAAAGGACAAGTAGAGAATATGCAAAAATAAATACAGTTATATCGGTTTGTTTGGAGTTATGGGTGAATGTTCTGTTTCCTAAATAATATAACTCTTTCAAGCTATTCCTTACGATTTTACGGGCAGCTACTTGAAGGGAAGTGGAGAAAGTTTTACATTTCAGAAATGAATCATAAGACTATATAGTGGAACCCATGAGTTGGACCACATACCGTAAACTTTTATGGTTCTTGGGAGAAAGAAAACAAAGGGGTCATTTTTTTGTACGGGAAAATAAATAAGACTAAAAGCAGAAAAGATTATTTGGAGTAAGATTTGTAAAGGAATTAAGTTCATTCAGGTTTGTAATCAGTGTTTAACAAACATAATGTTGAATTCTGCTATATAATTTTAAGTTTTTGCCATATTACAGGATACAACTGGACTGTTTCTAATCTAAATTTTCACCAAGCTCTTTTATTTTCTGGGTATAACTAATAGATAAGTACAATCTGCCTGACTGACTGAACATAAACCTATAAACCGATGGAACTGATATTTTTAAGGAGATAGGAAGTATGATGGAATCTAAAAGAGGAAAGGATGACTACATTTTAGCAAAGAATATATATGACGTATGACTTTTCCGGGACCGGGGATCGAACTCAGGGCCTTAGTGCTTAGCGGCAAGCACTTACCCCACTGAGCTGTACCTCCAGCCCTATGATGTATGACTTTAAACAGTTTAAATATTGTATAGTATCACATGGTTTGTCTTATAAGAGAAACACAGAATATGAATAAATTCAAGAGTGAAATAAAAGATAACAGGAGAAAGGAAGACAGATCTTTTACACATGAGAAGAGGATCAAGAAATGGAGAGAGGGAGTAAGCGGGAGGAAGGCAGAGGACTTAAGAAGAGTTCCGATGTGCTATATGTATGTACCAACTTCCGCCAATGAATTTAATCATCGTGTGCTGAAACCATGTACTAGTAAAAATAAAAATTAAAAAGTTTAATTATATATTCAACACAAAAGAAAACATTTCTAAAACCAAAATGTAAAAGGCCCAGTGAATTCATTTATAAGGTCTGACAGGATTGTGAAGCGCTCTCATTCACCAAGTAACCTCAGATGATATAAATCAGTGTTTTGTCTTAGGATCTTTGATCCTTAACTTCTGTTTGAATGTTTCGTTTTTAAGACTCACATACCTACATATAGGCAGCTCTCCCAAAGGAAATAGAGAGGAAGTTCTTTTATTTCTAGTGCTGAAGACATAACTTTTTGCTAAAATAGCAGTCAGAATTTAGCTACAGAATACATCCAGAAACATAATACAAAGCATAATGTTATCATTAAAATGAATGTTATTACATAATATATTAGGGTATATTATGTAAAAATAAAGTGGCCAGTATCAGTTATTTGGGTTTTGTTATGTTTCCTTATAGACACGAGAGGAGATGAGAAAGGAAAAGAGAAAGTAAAAGGAAAGGAAGCGTGTAGAAAAGAAAAGGGGAAAAAGAAGGGAAAAATCTGCAACACTTTCTGGTTCCTCGCCAAGCCGCTGTCCCCGTGGATCACACAAACTACCTGGTACAAGTAAGAAAGGGACACAACAAAAAGGACTTATCTCCTGTTCATCTTGTACTAAAATCAACCATCTTTCAATGCTTTCCTTTTTATTCTGTAATTAATCCTTCCTTCCTATTAATAGTAACAGCTTCGAGTATTTTGGGATAATGGTATAGTTATGAGTTACAATAAAGAAAGACATTTTCTTCCTGGTCATTTTTATCTTCCCTCCTATTTTGTCAGTGCCATTAAATATAGCAAAGACTAAGATAAATCAGATCTGAGAAACTGGAGGGGGAGCTATTCAGTGATTTAAGAAAAGTAGCTGACAACAATGCATTCTTTTAAATGAGTACATAATTATCTTAAGATAAATATTTTATGAGATCAAGTTAACATTGAATTTAATAGTTACATATTGTATGTTAGTATATGCTGCTATTTTTATAACTAACCCTCTTTACAAAAGAGGTTCTGAAATGTCATTCTGAATTATACAGCTCTGAGAAGAAAGTTACCCAGAGGTAGTGGCACAGCCAATGTTTCATACTCCTTAGCAGTTAAACACACTCCCTGTTAAGGTTGTGTCCAGACTTCCCCCCAAAGCCTTGTGCAGTCATGGGCCGGGCACCTGGAGCTTTGACTCTTCTGTGGTCCAGTGCTGGGATGATGGGTGTGAGTGCTGCATGCAGCCTGGGGTGGGAAGCCTGCGCGCAGTGTAAGGCAGGGAAAGAGGCTGCACCGCTCTTTCCATTTTGATCTAGCTTGTGTTGTATTCCACCACGGACCCTTGCCCTCTGCCATGTGCCACTCTGCCTGGGAGCCAGCTGAGTAGGGACTGAAACCTCCAGAATCTGTGCACTAAATAAGCTTTTCTTTCCTTAATTTTGAGTGTTGAGCACTTTTTCTCAGTAGTGAGAGAAAAGGAACCTAGACACTATTGCAGGTTTCTTTTCTCAGTTGAGCCACCCAACTGCAGACACTGGAAACAAGTATTTCTCCAGATTACAAGTTTATCAGAGTTCAGGAAAGTGAAATTACAGTAAGATAGATTGTTCAATGAATAGACTATGTATGTGATCCTGAAATGTCTTGTCTTAGTCTTAGTCTTAGTCACTTAGTCTTTCAGAGAAAGAGCTTTAGTTATACACGTATCGATTTTAAGTTTTCAGCTCCAATCATTGTGTAAGAGGATAAGAGATGCTGCACAATTCACACCCACAGCACTGGTATTTCTAACCTGATTTCCACACTATATTTTGCCCATTAACAATCCACTGATCAGTAAACACAAGGAAAACTTTTATAAAGACCTATGTGACAATTTTATTTTTTCTTTAAGAAATTAATAAGATTATTTATAACACTATCACTACTACTAATATAATTAATATTTGCCATTTGCTTGCAATATCCAGGCATCTCTGAGTCAAGTAATCGGCTCAAAGTTTTATGTATGGTGATGGTTTGATCTATGCCCATTTTTCCTTCATTCTTTGACTGTTAATGTCATTGTGAGAAATATCTTCCTATGTCATTTTAATTCGTCCTTTGCAGGAAAAAGATAAGTAAGACATTTTTTCTGTGTAAGTATTTAACTTTATATAGAGGTGGGGGAAGTGATGTATGAGGAGTATACATATTAAATGACCTAAATTCTTTAGAGATTTCCAGCAAAACACTATGAAAATTTTTTCACAACATACTTAGGAAAGACAGGTCCTTGTCCAATAATACGATTAGTAGTGAATCATTCCTAAAAAGTTCCATGTTGATAAATCTGCTATCATCACCACGTATAATACAGTAACCCTTGCACATCCAGATTTGCTCAAGACTCTAGAAATAAGTAACTTGCCTCCTGATTTAGTCTATTTTTCCAGATTCTATACACAATGATAAACTTTTCAGGGTCAGCCTATTAAAAATAAATGTTTATTATGAAAGCTAAAAAGCAAAGATGCAAGAATATGGTGACAAACTAAGAGATAACAAAGTATTTGCTGTTATCATTTTGTTGTATAGGTAGAGGACTAAACTGTGGAATTCTAGCTTGTGGAGTCTCATTTTTTAAAAAAATTATTATTTGAGTGGTTATCATACATACTATTAATTACTTCATAAGTGCTTTTGAAACCTACGTTGTATCAAGTACTTTTCCATGCTTCAGTTCCATAAAGTTCTTTATTCCCATAGATGAAGATGAATGAACAACTGATAATCAGAAACAGAGATTTCACGTAGTTAAGTAATTTAAAGCAAATAAACAGAAAGTTTAATAAATTAGGTGATCAGCAATTATGCCGACAATGACATTACAGCTAAGATCGGAGGAGGAAGGAGCCAGTTACAGTCAGCACTAAGGTAAGAGTGATTTACGCAGAGAAATCAGGAATTGCAAAGACCCCAATTGGAAAGTTCATATCGCCTAGAAATATTAGAAAGAACAGAATGACTGAAGCCAGTAAACAGACGAGAGGGCGATGGCTGATACTGGAATGTCCGGGCTCGTGTGATGTAGCGCTGTGAGGGTCTTTGGGTTTCCTAACCGCAGCTGAAAGCGTGACATAATCTGATTGTTATTTTTAAAACAGTCTGTCTACGTGTGGAAAGTGGATTGAAAATGAGCAAACTATAATGCGAAAAACAAGTTAGAAAGTTGTTCCTGTTGTTTAGGACAAAGATGATGTTGACTAGGTTTAGAGCACTAATAGCAGTTTGGTGCTGCATGACATTTATATATATATTTTTCCAAGTATTTTTATATTTTAGTCATGATTTTGAGTGAAAAAACAGAGGAAACAAACCTGGCTCTCAGAATTTTTGCCTGAACATCTGAATAAACAATATCATTCACCATTATGCACAAACTATGGAGAGTTAAATTTAATAGAAAACCTGAGCTAAGTCTTGGGATTCCGAGTATGAGATGCATACTAGTCATCAAGAGGAAACAATTCAATATCAAGTGAGCAATATTAGCAAGGATATAGGGTGGATTTCTATAAATTATTAGAAAATCTAATCAACATATGCCAGTGATAATCAGACTTTTCGTGAGAAGAAAATCTAGATAAAGGCAGATGGACTTGCTTCTTAACATAATACTGTGCATGTAGGTTTGTATTGTATCTAGGTATTAATTCATGGTGCATCAAAACTATGCAAAAAAATTTGAAATCTAAATTTGTTCACAATTTTAGAGGGAAACTGAATGCTTCATTTTTGGATGCGTTTATTCTGCTTATAGTTGAATTTGTCATCATTATTATTTCACACGTGACATAATTCACAAGTTATTAAAGGTTTCTCTCCAGGTTGAACTTTATACCCGTACACGTTCTGAAACATTTTCAATTTTTCCTAATTGCTCTTTAATTTCACTCTCAATTAATAGAGGAGGAAAAGCATATATTGAATATATAAAATAAAGGCAGAGAGTTGATCTATTATGACATTCATCTATATGAAAGAGAAGATGAAATACTCATTGCTATACTATTTATAAATTACTTCTCTTCACTAACATAGAGACTTGTAATAAGAAAGGTTACGTTTCTTTATATTCTATTCCAGCTGTATTTCTTCAGTTTTTGTAATTTTTCTTAATTATCGAACTTTAAGCAATGTAACTCTTCATTTATCACAATGCCCCCTAGCTTATCCACTAATATTTAGAATTTTCCCTGATGATTAATATTGTTACAGTTTAAAGTTCTTGTATTCAAAATTCATTACCAATAAAACCAATAGCCCAAAGGCACAGGGGATTAGAAAGGTCATACATGAATATCTAAAATATATCTTTATTTGTTAAATTTAAAAGTGTTTCTTAATTTAAAACATACTACTATTACTGTGTCTTTTCATCCATCTTTCTTATAGTATGTATATTTTCAAACTTGTATAAAAATAAAGAGAATAACACCATGAAAAATATCAGGCAACTATAAACAACTATCTGTAAAATTCAAAATGGTATCTAAATTTGATAAGAGTAATTCAAAATAAAAGCAGCTTTTAGCTCTTCTGTACAGTATTTATTATTACTTTTAAAGTATTTGGTGTTAAAGTTTTAGCCATTAAAAAGTGAGAAATTTTTAGAGATCTACTGTGCGATACTGTGCCATAGTGAATACTATTTTATGCATTTAAAAATTTCTTGAGTGTAGGTCTCATAGGTGTACCATAAATATGAATAAATATATAAAATAGTACTAGCCAGTCAAGATATCTAAAAATATTTGAAAATGTAAAATAATGACAATAATACACTCTTGTATCTAGAAAATCTCACATAAATTAATAAATATATAAGCATGTATATCATGGGGTTAATCACTGTTGTGAGTATAAATAAGAACAAATCTTACATTTTACTATATGCATTTAAAAATTGTTTGCCTTTTATATCAGTCATATACTTAAAAAACAGGAAAAGTATGTTATAAGGTAAAGTGTGAGAGGTATGTGCAATAAAAAAATAACAGCAATAAATAAAATCAATAAATATCAGAGCAATACTGTGTATTTGGATTTGACTCAGACATTTAACAAAATGTCAAAAATAATTAGAAAATATGGTATATATATATGAAAATAAAAATTGTGTAGTTATTATAAGCAAGGATCTCTAAAAATGAGCAATAAGCATATAAAATATATAACTCACAAATTATTTAATTTGTCAAGTAGTTTATAAGCCTCTTGAGACATAGTGTACTGAAGTCCTAAAAATAGCCTGGCATCAAAATGTACACTAATTACTAACAAGTACCACATCATGTACTATAAAAATCTAATTGAACAATAAAGAGATTAATGTTACAAATTTGACCACAACATGACTGAAGATATTTCAGTATCTATGCCAAAAGAAAGGCATTCTTTTACTAAATTAGACTTATGAATTTCCTTAAAAAAAAAAAACCTGCTGCCTTGTCTCATAAAAAATGAAAAAGGAGGCTCTGGGTCATGTTCAGTCACTAGTTTATAAAACTGCTTCGTTCAGCAAATATTTGCTGAATAACATTCGTGCACCAGAGGCAAACACAGCAAACAGAAACTCTGTCTTCGTGCAGCTCCCGTTCTAGAAGGCAGGCAAATAACAGACAAAATTAAGAAATAAGTAGGGGAAGGAATGGAGATTGGAGGTGACGTGAGATAAAGGGCCTTGCAAGGAGGTGTGTGGAGCCAAGATCAGAGAGAGGGGAGGCTGAAGCCAAACACCTCTCAGGAAATGATGTTCCAAGCAGAGGAGGTATCCAGAGATTCATGGCAATGTCTGATGTTTTCATGTCTAGATCAGTCCCATGGATCGAACAGGGTAGAGAAAATAGACAAAACCGGCAGAGATTGGGACAGACATTATAAGACCCCCAATCCCATAACAAGAACTTTGCTTTTATCCTGTGTAAATTGGGAAGTCAACAGAGGTTTCCAAGCAGAAGACAATCTGACGTGTTTTGTCAGCATGTTGTTCTAAGTTCATTTCAAAAGTATATAAGTGAGAATTGTGTGTTGGGGCACTTGTGCTGCTGTAACAAAATACTTGATACTGGGAAATTTATAAAGAACAGAAATTTATTTCTTATAGTTCTGGAGGCTGGAAAGTCCAAGAGCAAGATGTTAGCAGGTGAGGTTGCCTGGTGAGGAGTGCTCTGCTTCCAAGGTGCAGCCTGATTGCTACACCCCCCAGAGAGGAGGCATCCTTGCAAGATGGCAGTTAGGAGGGCAAGTGACCAAGCCAAATGCTGTGTAGAGTTTATTTTATAAAAGCCTTAATCCCAGTCATGAAGGCAGGAGCTCTCAGGATCTAGTCAACCTTAAACTTTCCACCCCTTTTATTTTTGTCTTTTTGAGGCAGGGTCTCTCTCTGCAGTTCAGGCTTGCTTGAGCTCACTTTGTAGCCTAGGCTAGTCTCAAAATTGCAATGACCCTCCTGCCTCAGCCTCCTGAGTGCTGGGATTATAGGTGTGCTCCCCACACCGGGAAAATCTCTACCTCTTAAGACTACTACATTGACTATTATTGTTCAACACCTAAATTTTGGAAGGGAAACTTTCAGACCATTACACTATCACAGAAGATAGGGACACTGCAAGAATCCATTGAGAGATGACATGTAGTGGCTTAATGAGATGTGTTAGTAAGGGAGACTACGGCAGACATCAGTACTCCTAGCTCGATGTTATATTTGAGTCAACGTCACCTAACTTTTAACTGCCAGCACTGACATCTTTTCGAAAGCTACCTGGGGTTACAGCTAATTATTCATGAATGTGGAAGCCCATAAGTATGCAGTTTGTTTCCCTCCCCAATAACAGATCGAGTTGGTATGTAAATACTGTACCTTTATCACTGGTGGACTGGTATGAATCTGAGGACTGTGTTTTACAAGACCATTAGATTTCCCCAGTGCAATTTAGCAGCAGTTGGCTGTTGTGGAAATTCACTGTATGATGCATCATTTACTAGCTTTCTTTCCCTTCCTTTCTTATTTCTCCATACCTTACAGAAGGTTCCTGGAATCACGTGCAAAAAAGGTTATTTGCACTGAAATCATTGTCTCAAGATGAGTTTTAGGAGAAGTCAACCTAAGATGGAAGGGGCTCATGGAAACAGAACTTCTGGATGGCATCTTGGAATTTGATCACTCTCTAGTTGTCAAAAGGCCACAAATCTTGGTGGTAAGGGGTAGTGATAGCCTTGTATTGTTATAGCAAAGTGCTAAAAGAAGAAAGCAAGTGGCTCGTGACCACCACCATTAATTCAGGCACAGTATAAAGCAGGCTGAAATGCTAGCATCAACAAATTTTTGTACTGGAAGAGGATCCTCATAGGGAAGAATTTATATCTGAGGCTAAGATTCCCTAGGAGATACACTTAGGGGCCAGCAATGTCAGCTCCATATCAATCCTTGCAACCAGCAGAAGTGGCTCACTGCTTATTCCTCTTTCCTAGATCACCTTCTCTTATGCAGGGATCATGCAAAATTCTCACCTGAAGAAGCTGCTGAACAACACGATCCTTACTCTAAGATCTTCCTCCATTTCTCTCATTTCCTCAAGGCCTGGTCCAATGACTATATTTGACCGTCCAATTGTCCCTTCCCCTCAGTATTGTGTCTGTTATAGGAGGAAACTATTACCAAAAGAGCTGAAGGAGGAGATATTTACCAAGCTCTTGGGAAACATGCTTGAGGATGGATCTTAAGAACAGTATAACAGAGAAGACACAATATCAAGCTGAACAGGGAAAGCATGTTGATATGAAGGCACTGCCCAATGACTCAGAAATTTATTACCAAAAACGGACATTTTGAAGTCAGTCATAATACACAAGTGATATGATTCCCTAGACTTGAGAGAAAAAATGACCAATAGTTAAGTGAAACTGCCCTTGCAGACTATAGCAAAGAGACTCAGAGATCGTACATATTAGAATGCATTTACTATAAAAGTCATAGAAATATCAATGGACTGCTTTCCTTGGAAGGTGCAGGAAATATTCGCTTCACTACATCACTGAGCAGTGTTCCACCAGTGCCACCAAGAAGCTCAGTGGTGCTCTTTGCTGTGGACAAGACTGTACACAGAGGATGAAATGTAGACTTTCCAGCATCAGCAAATGTGACGGGATTACAAAACAGTAGTGATCAGAAGACAGTCCTTCACTATCACAGTATCAATTCCTGAAAGAGCCAGGGTTGTGGTGTGTGAGCTGACATTGAAACCACAAATTAAATCATCCACCCTTGTCAGGATGGGACAATCAAAGACAAATGGAAAATGAGGCTCTAGTTCAGATTAATCCCACATTGGGACCAATGGTTCCTTGAGTCCATTTGTTATTTCTCCAGTCTATAACCACACAGTAAAGATGTACATCATAGCTAGCAGGACATTCATATTTCAAAATAAGTTAGATTATTATTCAAAAAAACACCAATTTCCCATATAAAAGCATACTTGCTTTTTTCCTATGACATGCTTCAGCCAAAGGGATATTGGCCAACATGGAAGCAAGGTGAAAGTTAAAATGCAGTGGTACAGCTGCCATTTCTTGCACTTCTGTCATCACCCTAAGAGGTTCTTCCAGATCGCTGCTGCCATCTCAGCCCGAGCACAGGAATGAGCACATGTAGAAGAGACTTACGCCAGACAGCACTGTCAAATCAAGCCCAATCTCACAGTCAGACTCAGCCTGAAGTGAAGCTGCTCAGCTCAGTCTGGCCTAAACGAGTTGACACCCGCCAACTCACAGAAAAACGAGTAAATAAATAATTGCTATTTTAATCCACTTGAGCTTTGTGCTGGTTTACTAGACAGCAACAGATAACAGATACCAAAAATATGGGGTATGAGTTTTGTAATGAGACATTGGATGATGAATATACCATTATAAGAAACTAAAAATATTTGATGAGAAACTGTCATATGAAGCTTAAAAAATGGTGGCCAATGTTAGGTAGAAACACTATTTGGTGAAACTGTTGCTAACAAAATATATGCTTAATTACTTGGTAAAATGGAAAGAGCAATCTACGAATATTTTTAAAAGAATGAGGTGATTTCTACTAGCACCTTCGATAACTTACTGTAAGAATTTGATATATTTAGAAAAAATTGACTAATTTGCAAGCCACTTTTAGGTGACATAATGAAAATCTGTAAATTGCAGTACAAATGCTAATGAACTTCCGATAGGCTTATACTCTGATAAGCCCATTTTAAGTGAAAATGAATTTTATACACTTAGCTTATTGAGCATCATGCTTAGCAAAATAGAGCACCACTGATTTACACACTGGTCACGTGCTGAGTGGGAAAGGTGGACAGCTGCCACTGCCTAGTGTTGCAAGAAAGCATTACACTGCACATTGCCTGGGAAAAAAATCATAAAAAATTTTCTGTATCCTCTGTCTAACTGATATATATTTATATATCTTTTGTGGGTACAGGATGGTAATTCAAGGTTACCATCCTGTACTTATGGTAATCTTGAATTACTATCCTGTACTTATGAGAATGATTGAACCATCACTCTCATAAGTGCAACTCATCAAAATTTAACGTGTTCTACATGTTGAAAGCTTTGCACTCTTAGAGTTGTTTCAAAATACATCACAGATTGTTGTGGTATGTATCTATTCAATGGGTGTCCTTTTCATACCACTGAAAAATCAAAAAGTCATATGTCAAAAGTTTATTATTTTCATATTTTACATATTACTAGTTTTGACCAAATATAAGGTATACCTTTCATAACACAACATCATCAAAAGTGTGGTTGCAGGACCATTTGTTAGTACTTGTGATATAACCAGGTTGGAGCCTTATTGGTTCTCTAAGATAGATGAAATACTCCTAGAATCATTTAGGCCTTGGCCCTACAAAATCCTGATATACTTCATGTATACATAGCTAAATCTATAATGAGACATATGTCACAAAACAGAATTATATAAGTCAGTGTGACTCACATTAAAATATCTACAAAATTCTTGACACCTTTATTTATAAAATCACTGCCAACATGTACTAAGTATGAGTGAGACTTTGAAACTTAAAAAGATTATTCAATATACAACTTTTAGTCAAAAAGTAGCCTGAAAAAAACTACCTATACATCCAAAGTATATATTCTATACTGCATTCCTCAAAAATTATCAAGAAGGATATTAGAAAAAGCAATAGCTTTAGAAGTCATATCTAAGACCAATGCAAGATAATAGATTTAAAAGACTCTTCCAAAAATATAGATCCAGGGATTGAACTAACAACATTCCCTGTATCATAAGGAAAGGTTTGACAAGTTTTGCTCTGAAAAATGCCATGGACTAGTTACTCTGCATTCCTATTTTCTCTTTTCCAATGGAGAAATTTTATGGTTATCTTCTGCACCCATCTCATCACTGTAAGTTAAATATGTGGAGGGCAGATAATTTGTGTTCTATTTTGTTTCATTTCATTTGGTTTGGTTCATGGCACTCCAGATCAAGAGGAGCCAGACCTAGACCATGAATTCCTGACAAATCTGCTGCATGATTTACCCAGAGTTTGGGAGTGTTGAGTGACAATGACTATATTTAACATTTGAGAAGGCTAGAAATATTTATGATGGTTAAGTGATTAGTTTGGATATAACACCTTGTATGGTTTATGTATAATCCTGAAGATGAGTTACATATTTGAGTTAATAGTAACTGTATCTGCCAAACCTCTGAAAATTGAGAACAAAGAAGGGCCAGTTAGAGTGGTTCTCTCACCATAAATCTCAGAGACCCCCATGGGGAGTATGATTCCCATGCCTAAATTAGCTTTTCCCAGATCAGAGGTCCTTGTTGCCAGGGGGATCCTACCAGGACTAAAATGAAGATTCAATTAATCTAAAGCTGTAAATATCACCTGGTCATGTGAGGACTCCGTGTCAGCAAAACAGCAGTTAAAGAAAAATCTGCTATCTGGATAAGTAAACTAATCCTGATTATAATAACTCCTTATTATAATTAACTACAACTTATTAACTACAGCTATGATGTAGTTAAATAATGAAATGGAAAGAGTATGTTTCAAATTTAGGAAATTTACTATGGTACAAGAACTCTGCCCCCAAACTCTACCATACCTGTGTTTTCAAATAATGCACCAAAATAAATCAATCACTGAGTCATTTCTCTCTTGGCTGAGGTTATGCAGCATGGCTCCAGGCAAACAAATAAGTTGACCACAAGTGAAATGAATGAAGAATGGTGCATTCAAACAATGGAAAATTATTTAGCACTAAAGAAATTAGCATCCAGAGACATGGTGCACACACCTGTAGTCCAACCACTCAGAGAGTCCAAGGCAGAAGAGGCCCAACTTTAGCCAAGCCTGGGCAATGTAGTGACTTAACATGACCCTATCTCAAAATAAAAATCTTTTAAAAGTGCTGTGTATGTAGCTCAGTGCAAAGGTCCTTGGTTTAATCTCCAGTATGGCAAAACTTAATAATAGTAAAAGGAATAATCTATTGAGATATGAGAAGATATAGAGGCACTTTCTATATATTTCTAAATAAAAGAAACCAATTTGAAAAGGCTAGATATCGTAATTTCTAATGATATGACATTACAGAAAAAGCAAAATTCTAGCGACATTAAACAATTAGTAGTTCCAAGGAATTAATAGAGAAGGAGGGATGAATAGCCAGAGAACAGAGGACTTTTTAAAGAGTGAAATTATTCTGCATTATAACATAAAGGCAAATACATGACATTACACATATGTCAAAACCCACTGAAGGTATAAATTCAAGAGTGAACCCTGAAGTAGGGACTTTCAATGAAAATGATGTCAGTGTAGGTTCATTGAATGTGGTGAACATATACTGGTATGAAATGTTTGATAGAGTTTGTGAATATTTGGGGACCAGTTATATGTGGCAAATATCTGTACTTTTTGCTTAATTTTGCTGTAAATCTAAAACTGCTCTAAAAAATATAATTTCAAAAACTTACAGATAATTCCATTATTGGAGTATGTGCATAGCAAATTCATTATTGCAATTAAAATATCCAGAAATTACCTATCAAAATCAAGAATTTAGCAAAAAATTGGAAAATAGAAAAAAATCTAGTAGAAATTGCAAGTATGAAAAATGAGTGTTTTATACAGTTTTTTAATAACATTTTCATAAAATGTTCAAAAGTGGAATTGAAATCTCAATTGTTCACTGGAATAGCATATTAGAACTAAAGAGGTAACAAAATGGAAGGGTAAAAGAAATAAAAGTGGCACTAATACAATAAGAGAATAAAAATTTTCAAGGAAATAGTGAAAAAGTGTAAGAAACTTATTAGAGATTCAGAATAATGCCGGAGAAAATATGGTTTGGTAGACACAATTCTAAAACGGCTCTGGAAGACCCGAATCTAAAATGGCTCCCAAGAGTCTCTCTCCTCTTGTTTACCTAATGCACATAGGGGCCTCCTCTGTGAGAGGGGGTGTATTAATATTAAAGGATAGCACTGTCATGATTATGTTACGTGGCAAAAGCTATTTTCAAGCTAAAACTAATCAAAAAGAAAGTCATCATTGTTAGGCCTGACCTAATTGGGTGAGAATCTCACAGACCAGAAAGATCAAAAGTAAGAGAGACTCTGTTGGCCTTGAAAGGCCTTGAATTAATAGTAAGAAAGAATAAAATTATAATTTTAAAGCTATAAAACTAATAAACCTGGAAAATGGCCCCAAGTCTCCAGTGAGATAGCAGTCTCAACCATCATCACAATTTCAAATGCATGAGTCTCTGAACAGAGAACACAATTTTGTTGCACCCAGGTTTCTAACCTTCAGAAACTGTAAGATGGTCTGTGCTCTGTCACTAGGTTTGCTGTAATGTGTTAGGCAGCAATACACCTAAATAAAGTGGCAGCATAAATAATTGAAGAGAGAATGGCAGAGAATCATCCCAAACCAAAAAAGACGTTTAGAGACAGATCAAATACATGCTTCTAATACACAGGTACAGAAGCAAAAATATTTCTGCAGTAGAGAAACTGTTATAGACAACTAAGTTAGATAGAAATAGTATGAGCAGTCAGACAGGTATAGGCCCTCAAGGGAGCCAATGTACAAAAGGAGATGCCTTGCACTGTGGGAGAGACAGGCACCTTTCACTGAGAACTAGATCTCAAGACAAAAAATAAAACAAAGACACCTGCATACCTCCCTGAGGATAAACATCAGATACCTATTTCTAAATAGGTATCTACCATCTTGAGGAAGCCTGGAAGTGTTACTAATCCACCTTCCTACAGCAAAAGCCCCTGTTCTGTATTCATACCAGCTTGTTGTGTGACTTGCTTCCCTATTTGATTCTAATTTAATCAATTTTACCTGGGCAATTATAATCTTACTGGTTGACCATAGTTTTGTCCCACCTCATGCCCACCTGTGATTTTCCATTTTGCCAACTTGGACCCATCTCACATTGTGGATTTACTCTATAAAATTCCTTGGCAAAGGAAGGGTCCTGGGCAACCCATTCAGGGAGTTATTCTCTTGGACAGAACCTTTCTTTCCCCCAATAAATATACTCTGCTCTTAACCTCTCTTGTTCCTAAAATTCATTCTTTGATTTTACAGAACACAACCTTGTACCAGACAACTAGCAAGTTGGGAGTTTCTTCCCTATATCAAAGCCACTGGAAATCTAGAAGGAGTAATCCTTTAAATGCTCCTAGAGACTGAAAGGGCAGCCTTATTTCCTTCACAGGACGATCAGTAAAACTGACAGCTGACTTCATTCAAGTAGGAAAATAAAAAGAAGTCAGACGACAATGGCATGCAATCTTCAAAGGGTCATGGCAAGAAAAAAAAAACATAATCTTGGAATTCTATGCATTGTAAAAAAATCTATCAAGAAAAGAAGGGAAAATAAAGGCATTATTAGTAAACAAATGTAAATAATTCAAATCCTGCAGACCAGCTCTGAAAACTAAATAAAAGGAGAGTTCTGAAAACCAAAAGCAAGATTGTATTTAAATGCTTAGAAGAGTAAGAAAAAAAAAAAACCAAAGTGGTTACAATTGTGGGTGAATATAGTAAAATATTGAATTATGAAAACAGTACTCTTCTAAGGCACTTAAATATACAAATATGTATGCTGGTATTCATATGTATATAAAACATACCAAAGACAACGGCATTCAAAATGCTGTTAAAGCTTTCAAAAGTGAGTGATTTTCAATCTATGCTACATTTAATAACTCAGAGAGGCATACATTTTTTAAGGCAACCACCAAAATACTTCTAAAAGTTGTATAGACCAAAGTAAGAAATAAAATGCTACATGGAAAATATAGGAATATGGTAGATTTAAGCCCAAATAAATTACATTAAGTATAAATGGAATAAAATTCAAAAATGAGGCCCAGAATTATAGGAGAGAAAATATGGCTCTTGAAGACACAATTCTGATATGTCTCCCAAGATTCCTGTCCAAAGTGATCCTCACTGACTCTAGCTTTCTAGTGTAGGGAAAGATGGGACCCCTAAAAATGGTTACAATAAGGATACTGCATCTTTTAGGTGATAGGGAAAAAAGCCACCTCTGTAATAAGCTGAGACCATGAGAAGTAGCAGGCAGGTTTGTGGTTTTCCTCATAAAACAGGCAGTCTGTGGTTGTTTTGCTTCTGCCTCTGGGCAGGCAACATTGTCTACTCTAGTTCATCCTTGTGCATCTTGGCATGCCTGCCCCACTTTCCTTAGCCCACAAACCCCAAACACTTAGCAATAAGTCAATCAGGTGAAGCTGCCCTTAAAGAAGGGTGTCCCAAGGCCTCTACCCCATAAAGCAGGACCATTGTGTGTTCAGTGGTTACTCAGGTCTCAGGCCCCACTCCTCAGAGTGGCTATGCACCACTTCTTTATGTAAATACATCTTATTTTCACTTTGCATGATCTTCTAACCCTCTTCCTCTTACTACCGTGAAGTCAGAGATAAGCCTTAGAAGGCTTGAGGGTGGGCGGGTGAGCCCAGCCTCAGGGGACATAACACCCATATTCACACATATTTATTTATTCCTCTGGAGCATGAGGTAAAGTAGTGATTTGAGCATGAGCTAAAGTGGTGCTTTCTAAGCCAAAGTGATCACAACCCTCTCACTTACAAAATGCACTGTCCTCTTCCACAGACCCCACAATCTCATCACATTACACTATCAGCTCAGAGTTCAGAATCTTTTCACTAAATTGGGTCCTGCTGCATGTAACAGCAGGACAGGCATAGGGTAGCTGCTGTGTTTGTTTTCTATTGCTGTGTAACAAAGTACTACACCTTGGCTGGTTAAAATAACTATCTTAGTTTGGATTCTATAACAGAATATCATCAGAAGAGTGGTTTATCAACATCAAAATGTTATTTCTCATAGTTCTGGAAGTGGGAAATCCGAGATGGAGGTGCTGACAGATCAAATTCTGGTGATAGTTCATTCTTCACAGGTGATGCTTGTCACTGTATCTTTACTTGCAAAATGTGTCAAAAGGCGTTCTCCAGGGTCTCTTTTATAAGGTCATTCATCCTATTTGTGAGGGCTCTACCCTTAGGATGTAATTACCTTCCAAAGGTCCCATTTCCTAACATGATATTGAAGGCTAAGATTACAGCACATAAAAAGGGAAGAAATATAAATGATACTCAGTTTATAAAAAGTGGCACGCAAAGTTATTATTTCCCTTTCTGTGAGTCAGAAATCTAGGCATGACTTCGCTGATTCTTTTGCAAGGCTGTAGTCAAGAGGTTGATCAGGGCTGAGTTTCACTGGGAGACTCAACTAGAATGACCCATACACATGTTCATTAAGGCATTGGCAGAACTCATTTCCTTACAACTGTATGACCTTATGATACACTTACTGCTGACTGTTCCCAGGAGGTCACCCAAGGCTCCTTGACGCTTGCCCACACTTTCCAACCTCATGCTCCTCTATATAGGCAGCACATAAGATGACACCTTGCTTCTTCAAAGCCACCTAGCAAGCTAGAGAGAATATGAAAAATATTAAATATAGAAAAAATTAAGTGTATTACAATGATATTACTGTGATATTACATATTACAATGATATTACTGTGATATACAGTAATATCACACACATGTGACACATTCTATAAGATGAAAGCTAGTCATAGATCCTACTCACACTGTAGGTACTGAAATTATACAAAGATATAAACACCCAGGAGCTGTGGATTATGGGATCACTTGGAGTCTATTCTCTGAAATATGTGATGGATATTTTTGTTAAAGAAAAAATGAGAGGGGGAAATGGTAGGCCAAGGGAGTCTTGGGTTTACAGTGATTCCAAATTTGGTGGAGAAATGTTGGTAGCTCCTTGATTAGTTCTTGTGGTAAAGGAGTAGTTGTCCGTTACTCTGAGCTAAATCTTCTGGGCTTCTGGTTTTGCATCAAATTCATTTGTCCTCTTTCATAAAAGATGGGATATGTTTGCAGCTGAGTACTTTTCTTTAGTTTCTTTCTGCCAGTATAATTTTGGAATCCAATGAAATTCTTTTACGTTTTCTATTTTGTACTATTTCAGTCCTGTTAAGTCTAAATAGCAACATTTGTGCTGATATAATATTTTCACAAACTTTATAAACATCCTACAAAATTCAAGAGGGTTCACAAATTACACCTATTTAGGAATATTTAAATTTGAAAAAAATAACACAGACATAAAACCAGGAAATTTTATAGAGCTTCTTTTCATATTAGACATGGGTCTAATTAACTGGCATCATCATGAGATATTGGACTGCATGAATGCATCCAACTCTTCATTTATGATGCTAAACTACTACATTAAAGGGTAACTGGCTAGAGGGGTTATGGACAAAAAAGTGCTTCTAGTCATTGTACATGAATATGGAATATTATAAATAGGAAAAACTGGGTAATGTCTTACATACGGGGCCAATACGAATTTGTTCATTTTGATTTGTAAAATCATGGATTTCTGCTCATATTCAATGGCATTTAACGGCCGAGGAAGTAATTCCATAAAAATGCTTTAGAAGATAAGTCTTGGGCTCATGATGCTTAAATTAGTTTGATCTGGGCATTATAATCTGCTAAACTTTGGATTATGATTTAAAACTACAGTACATGATGCTATAGGGAGAAAGGAATCAGAAATATGCATATTAAAATTCACTGAATGTATATAATAAGACAAAGTAATTCATTTGTGGGGACAAAATCAATTAGGAATCAAGGTTAGGTTTTCTTCATTCAGAAACAATTTAACATGATCCTATCTGAAGGAGAAATTCTATGAATCTTTTCTAGGTCTCTGATTCTAAGATCTAAAAGTTAAAGACAACTTTGAAAGAAGATTTTTTGTGTATGATTTTAAAGGTTTAGTATTTGTATTGATATGAAATTTGACCAACCTCTGTTTAAAAGCACAGATGTTCTTGTTCTGTATTTTTGGTTCTGTAGATCGTTTTGCTTTGGACTTTTAAAAATTATGTTTGTTTTTGATGGCACTAAGGATTGAAACAAATGGCACTCTATCACTGAACTACATAACTACCCCTTTTTTATTTTGAGTCAAACTCTTGACAAATTGTCAAGGTAGGCCTTGAATTTATAATCCTCCCTCTTCAATCTGTCAAGTGCTGGGATTATAGGCATGCACCACAAGCTTTAAATGTACCAGTATTTTAAAATTTATTATTACTAAGAGTTGTGAATAGCCAACTCAATTCCTTAAAAACCAATACTCTAACATAACCTTGCATGTAGGTGAAATTTTTCAAATGGACTTACACCAACTACTAACCCACAAATTTTTAATCTATTCTCTGTGCATTTCCCATGTTATAGACTTATCAGAGATAAAGGAAGGCAGGAACCATGACCTGCCAGATGCAATCAGTACTTTGCAGTATATTTTAAATATTTAGAGACATTTCACAGTCCATAGACACCTTTTTCAATTTCTTTTATATCAAGAAGTTTATGATCTAGATAAGTCAATTTGGTCTGACCTTATACAGACCTCTAGAGCACTTTCTACTTCTGAGGCAGACCCTGGAAACCTTGGAAGGAAAAGAACCTGTAAGTTCTCCATTGCCAACTGAGTTCCTCATTCTCAGGGACCTCAGAGTTCAGGGCAATGTTATCTTTATTTATCAATTTATATTTCTTCAATTTTTGATATTATGTTATTTCAGATGAATTATAAAATATTAATGGAGAGAAATTTAAAATCAAGTAAAACCTTTGTACCCAGAAAAACTACCACAATCATTATGAGGTATATTTTCAGATTTTTCTATATTCATGTATGCTTTTACAAAAACTTAATCATTTTTAGACGCTACTTTGTAATTTGCTTGTATAGCTGGTGCTATATTAGAAACACTGCCTCTTTGTGTCTATAAATATAATTCTATTATCGTGACTTTAAGGACTGCCTACTATTTCACACTGAAGATTATTAAGTCCTAATTTGTTTAGCTAGTCCTTAGCTCCCATATCTAAACATTGCAAATACTGTACTATCATAAATAATTATCCTTCATTGATGGCAATATTTTATTGAAAATCAAATCCAGACAAAAATGTTTTAAGGAATTGATTTTATTTTGCAAAACTGTATTGCTTTTTTTGCATAGTAATATTCATAGAATTAGCCAATTCTCATGTACTTATTATAACAAAGGAGAAAATGCTCACAATATTTCTTAAAATACCTTCTGCTCCCATTAATGGTTTCCAGGAAAAGAGTTTGGTATTCACAGTTTATAGTAGCATTTCAAGTACCATGAAGAGTCTAATGATAAAGAAATATTTCACTTTTGTTTGTCCATATTTACTAACCAGGGCATAAGATTTTGATATAATACTTACTGATATTCTTTAAATACTCTGCTGCTTTAAAAATAATTTTAAAACATCAAAGTTCAAATAAGATTAAAATAGTTTCTGATTTTTACTCTGGCACAGCTTATCTGATTTATTTAGTAAATAATATTTAAATTGCACTTTCAAAAAGGAAAAGCATAAAGAAATCTGATGGCATCCTTGAATAGCACTCTCATGGGATATCTCTTGCTGATACTCTTGCTCCAATACTTAATTGATTACTGTATTGTAGAACAGCATTTTACTTTTGCTATGCCTAAATCCGTATTTCAAGTTGTGTTATAATGCAATTCTATAGTATGTCTAGGAATGATATTGGGATCAATATTTGAATATATATATGTCAATGTTTAAATATATTTCTAAAATATTTCTAATATATAGTATACCAAAAGATCTAAGTTCAATCCTAAAATAAAATTAATTTCATGATAATAATATATTACCCAAAAGAGATATATCAAATGCTTGTGGGCTGAATTTCATTTTTGCTTCTGGTTGTATTAATTCTCAGATGGAAATATAAAGATGTATTGATATTTTTCATGTCAATCAAGTACCTAGTTATACATGAGTATAACATTGCATCCATGTGTAAAATTCTACCTTGTCAATCAAATGTCTTGTTATACAAAGGTCTGACATAAGATTTAAGTGTAATAAGGTGTAAGATTGACAACCAATTAGTCAAATGTGAGAAAAATAAATTGTTCTTTGTTTTCTTTTTCATTTTAAAATGAGACTTAGTTTTTCATTCACTCCTTGTTAATCCAATTTGTGACATTTTACTCTTACTGAAACATTTATCCCCTGATTCTCTCATTACTGTGCCATTTTTTCTTACATTTAATACGTACATGCTTCTCATCTACATATGTTGATAACGATTTGATACTACTGAGAAGGTAGTACCATATCATTGATATGCAGTCATATCGAGAAAATTTTTAAAATAGGACACATTCCCACATAAATTATCTAGAATCATGACAAAAAATTTCAGCTCCAAACTTTGTGTCTTTGGTATTTACTACTAAACCCCAGAGTGGTCATGAATGTCAATCAATGACACAAAATTCTTATACTTATTCTCCTCATCTCTAAGGAGCTGAGATGAGAAGCCCTGCAGAATGATCCAGTCTGCACTAGACCTTAGTGTCTCATAATGACTAAAACAGCCTCGCAATCATTTTCAGCAGAGGGAGAACCTGCATAATCATACCCATTCATAAGTGTGTGCTTCTGAGCAGCCTTTAAGTAGACTGTTTTTCCTATTTTATTTTGTTTCTCTCTCTCTCTTCTTGGTTTTTATGTGTTTGTTTTGTCTGTTTGTTTAGTTTAATTTGGTACCGTTTCTAGTTTGCTGCTGTTGTTCTGCTTTGTTCTTGCTTTCATTTCTTCCTTCGCTCTTTTCCTCCTGTCTTCTCCACCAGTTCCCCAAGGTTTGTGTGACCTTCTTTTGTTCTCCAGCCTTCCTTCTAATCTCTTCGTCTTCTATTTCTGTATTTTTCCCCTCATCTTTTAAAAATTTTCTCCCCTGAAGTTAAAATCACCATATTGAGGGGTTATTTACTGCATACAATTTTCTGGTTCATTTTAGATTTTGTTATGTAGCCACAAATCTAGTTAATAGAGTTAAAGCTAGAAAATTAATAGTTACCGTAGCTTGCCATTTTCTAGGCCATTTTATGCTATTTTTATTGCTGACCTTAACTCTTTAGCTAAAGTGACATAATTGTTCTAATCAGTTGTTCTTCCTGATATACCAACACTGAGTGGCCTAAGGTCATAAAAATACTATACACCAATGCCAAAGAACTAGGGGCTGGGCCAAGTAGGCAGCAGCTTCTCATGCCCAATAAATTGAAGAAATAGGATCTTGCAACAGACTTGGGACTCAGAAGCCAGCTACACTTGGAAGACACCTCTGAGTAGATATTTTCTAAGGTTTCTAAATGCCGGAAATAAAGCTACTCACCATGCAATTTACAAACCTCAACCCAGGCATGAAACTCTGGTGGGGGGGAGGAAATGAAAAAACAGTTAAACAAGATGCAACCTCAAACTTCCAGCTCACCAAAGCAAACCAGGGGGAAATGAGGTGGCACAGTCCCAAGGCCAGCCACCTGGACTTGCTGAAGTGGTGACAGTGTAAGCAACAGTGCAGATGAGTGAGGCTCTAAAACATGTCAAAGGAGAAATAATTTCTCAGATAACTCCAGAGATGGTGACCATAAATGAAAGACATGATTACTGACTGTAGAGAGGATCCAGACCAGTGACAGGACTTTAGGGTTGCACTGTTTTTGAACAAAGCTCCGTAAGTTAGGAAGAGGCTAGACTATTTTATCATGTTGATCTCGGAATATTCCTTAGGGTGATGGCAGCCATGAGGAAACTCCTAATGCTGTGTAACATTATCAGACTCGACACTGCGAGTGGAGGGTTGAATTAAGGCAGTTTAACTCAAACAAGAGTTTATCAAGTTCTCTCCCAGTGCAGGGCATATTCCTAAATGCTTAAATGGCAAAAGCTACAGTTGGCAATCCATCACCCATGACATCAAAACGTGGTCCCAGTAGCGGGTTTGTACAACAGATGAAGGAATTCTAATACAAAACAAAGTCTTAAGTATACCTTAAGCAGTTGTTTGTAGAGGCAGAAACAAAGTGAAGATCAAGTGACCATTTCAATAACTATTTATTGTTATATATATACACATATATCAGTTTTAATCTGTTTTGGGGGATCAAAACAAAAAAGCAGAAACACCATCCAATAAGCTGCTGTATTATTCCCAGCAGATGGTAATAAAAGTATAAATTGAAATAGTTATAAGGAAATTCCAGGAATAAAGAGAAGTGAGGGTCACCATTGACACAAATTGCACTACACCCAACAAATCATTGGAAATGGTAATGGGGAGATGGTCATCAATGACTTTTCCAAGCCATTGCTGTGAATGATAGAATAAAGGTTGAGAAGAGAACTGGAAAAGGAATGTGGAGAGTTAATAGAAAAGGATGGTGAGCAGTAAAAGCAGAGAATGTGACTGTGCATAGGACAAAAGAGAGAGATGGAAAGCCCAAGGGATACAGTAGTAATACAAAGACAAGTTAAAAAGAAAGCAAAGTACAATATATGATAGAAAATAAAATACATCATGATAATAGTATCAACTCAAAAATAGAAAGTAAAATCTCTTCAGTATCTACCACCACTTCCTTACCTCTCTTACTAAGGCACCACAAGCCATAACCTAGAGGTAAGTGGCTGCCTGCTCTGTCAAAGAGAGTCATACTCAGCCACCCCTTTCTGTTCTCCCCTTTCCATTTAAATTCTGAATGCAAGCCCACAGTGGGTGAGTGGTAGAACCAATCCCTCAATTCAGCCATATTCACTTTGCTCTGGCAAGATTTTTCAATTAAAAATGGACATTTTTCAATGGAAGCATAGAATAAAAAGCTAATCTCTGCACCATCTCTTAAGCATGACACCAGGAGTGTATTATGGCCATGAAGGACCTTTTCACAATGAACAAAGCTGTATGTCTCAGCCCCTCATGATTACTTGTGCTGCATATCACAAGGATATCAGTTGGGAATGTGTAATCATTTTCTAAATCTGTGTGCTTTAAGTACTTTTTTTGAAGTATGGAATTTTCACTTGAATCTGGCAAACATAATATTTTAACAAAGATATCTTTAAGTGTATATATTTGTTTACCATGAATTATTATTTTTAATCTTTTTTCAAACTAAATTGCCTGTTAGATTTTGGATAAAAGCATGTCATGCTCAGGTAGGGTTATCCGAAGGATAAAATTATGAAGGAAGAGACAGAGAAAGAGAGAATGTACTTAAAACTGGCAGAAAACAACAGCCTATTCTGACAGATGTGACCTTATCAAGTTTAAAAGTGTCATCATTATTGTTTGCATGTCCTGTCAGAGAGATGGCCTGTTATTGTAGGAAGCTTATCCTATTTATTAATTGAAAAGGCTCTGATTAGTTACCTATAAGAGAATTTATAGAACTAGAGAATGAATGCACATATGCAATGCACTCCTGTACATACATCCACACACACAATATTTTGATCAATGTACAATTTGAGGCTTAAAACCAAATGCTCAATTGCCACATAGTCTATTTAAATAAAAATTGAGTGTATGCAATAACTAAATGTAATTCTAGCTCCAAAGAAACTGCCTATCCAAATATTAAACAATATTCTCACTTCTTGTAGACTTGTTTGAAGCAAATAATATGTATGGAAAGATAAAACATTTTCCTTTTGATCAAAGTAACCCTGTTGCTTTTTCTGAGTTACCTCAACTGATATCCCATGTGTTTCACAGAAGCTCTTACTTTTTCAAGTTTTCACAAAACTGCATTTTGCTGATGTAAAGGTAAACTTAATGCAGTACAGAATTACTCAAAAATACTATTATGAAATGAAATTTTATAACTCTGGAAAAATTATAAAAATGTTACTCCTTCTTAGCATTTTCATCTAAAAAAAATTGCAATGTTATTAACCAACATGAGTCAAGTGGACATTCTGATAAAGTCCATATGATAGTAGTTCATCTATTTTATTTGCATGAAATAAACATCTTCCATATGCATCTACCTAGCAAAGATATTTGGACATGTTATGAGATATTCATCAAATCATGAGCTCTCAAATTCATGCTACCACTATTTATAGAGCAGTTATAAGTAAGGAGGTAGTTATAGGGAGGTAGAGACCAATTAGCAAACAAAATATTCAAAACCCCTGACCTTGTTTGAAGATGATAATGTACCAAGGCAGAGATGAGAGGCAGACAAGGGTTAGGGACAGGAAATGATGTGGAAGGGTTTAGGGTGTTCCATTTTAGCAAGTGGTATGGACTGACCTCCTTGAAAAGGCTGTCATCGGGCAAGGACTTGCAAGTGGTAAAGAGAGACAGAAAACAGGCAATACCACATTCCTGTGATAGACACAAACATGCCTGGAATATTCAAGATACAGTGAAATGTTTAAAGGAGAGGGAGCAAAAACTGAAGACAGAAGGGGAAGGGTATCAGAGTCTAGGTGACCTTCTGGCCGCTGTATAAATGAAATGGGAAGCACTGCAGAGTTTTAAAGTAGGAGCGTCACACTTTGGCTTATGTTTTACAAGATCCACTGTGGCTATTAACAGGAGAATCATGTGGAAACAATAAGTCTAACTAGAAGGCAACAACTCTCAAGCTGGATTAGGCAGGATAAGGCTCAGAAGTGAACAGAATCAATAGAAAGGTGACAAGGGTGGATTTGTGGATACAATTTGGTGGAATTTGCTGATGGATTGGGGGAATAATCGGGGCAAAGGCCTTAAGAATTATAAGAAGCTTTTGGTTCTTGCATGTTGAATAGATGTAATTACCATTTACTTTCATTGAGAAGATTCATTTTTAACATTTTCATGAAAAAAACAAAATTAATACATAGGGAAAATGTAATTTTGTGCAGCTATTAAAAATATATTGATTGAGGCTCAAGTAATTCAGAACTTTTGGTGATACACCAAGTCTAGACTAACGTGACATTTTCTTGGTATCTCCAAAGAATATTAATACTACCTAGAAATTCTTAGAAGGGAATATTAAGTAAACTTGGGGTAAAAACCTCTTTCTGTACTGTAGAAGTACCCTGCTTTACAGGAAAGTTTTGTATGAATAAAAATCCTTAAATAAGGCTCTATGAAAGCTGAGTTTGGCAATGCTTATTTTTGTGTAGCTGTGAACAGCTGCTTTGCTTGAGTCACCCATGAAGATAATCTGCCTCTCACAAAGTCTAATACATTTATGGGCAGACTAAATTTTTAAAAGATGTTCAGCTTCCCTAGTAATCAGTCATGTGAATTCAATCAACAGTGAGATTCCATGTGACATCTATCAAGTTAGGAAAAGTCTGAATTGTTTAAAAGAACACCTGATTTTGAGATTTAAGACCAACTTAAATCTCAAAGACGAGTGCATACCCTTACCTACCCTCGCCACTAAAATCCCACTTCTATTAGAGTTGGTATGAACACAGGCATATGAATAGTAACAACAAGAGGAGTGAGCACTATGACAGATAAGAGGTTTTTAAAACTTCCAGAGGGTAAGTCGCAGATGGGATCATCTCCTAAGATATGCCTGAACAGAAGCAAAGGCCCATAAACTGCGCACAAGACGGCTTCATCACAGGTGAAAACCACCATTTCTATCAGCCTTGTAGAGGGGCACACCATGTAGTCAGCAGATTTGTAATCAGTAGCCTTGGGGAAAAAATCAGTACAGTGACAGTGCTGGCTACAGAATAGTTTCAAGATCCTTGCCCACACTATCGGCATGCACACATACAGAACGCTAGTCAGACAGCATTTGCACTCTCAACAGAAGGAAGAGAACTGTTATCCAAAGAAGTGTGACAAAATCAGAGACACCATTGGGAAGTGGAAATGTAAGTCTAAAATAAAGTAACATTATTCATGAAGAAACTATATCTATTTAACGAGATCATTCAGCCTAGAAATTATCAAATTTTATCATTTGTAAAAAAATTAGAAAATCAGTTTCCCAAGTGTAAGTATTCATAAAATCACTAGGAATCCACTGTACAAGTTATGTCCAGAAAGTTTGACTCAGTAGGCTTGCCATGTGACCTAGGAATATCCATTTTCAGCAAGTATTTCATGGATGGCTAAATTGTAAGTGTCATAGGGAAAAAGTGCAAAGAAAAGAGAAAGAGAAATGAAAGAAAGAAAGGAAGGAAGAGGAAGGAAGGAAGGAAGGAAGGAAGGAAGGAAGGAAGGAAGGAAGGAAGAGAAAGAAAGAAAGAAAGAAAGAAAGAAAGAAAGAAAGAAAGAAAGAAAGAAAGGGAAAGGAAGGAAGGAAGGAAGGAAGGAAGGAAGGAAGGAAGGAAGGAAGGAAGGAAGGAAGGAAGAAATTGTAGATACTATTTATGCACTGGCTGGTGTTGGCAATGATCCATTTCTTCTATCTATATTGAAAACTTTTCTTAGTGCTTCTTATTTATTGACCTCCTACCCATTCATCAAAACCCAGCTGAAAGCCTGCACTTATCACCATTGAAATCACTCATTTTCTTTCTACTTATGTGTCAACTATGCACCCACTTAAGCTACTTTGGTTATATTACTAAACTGGTATTGATGCACTTTCATACTGCTACTTCTCCATGTTTTCTGTCCCACTACACGGAGTGAAACTTACCCAAGTGTTTGGAAGATATTAGTGGCACCAGCATTTACTCACATATTTGTGGACTTAACATTTTTCTTGGCTGTGTTGATACTTTACCTTTTCCCAGGCACTCATCTAAGCCTCTTTTAACATGCACCATAATTAACTGCTAACACATGTGCTGAATGATAGGTAAGAAGTACATGATTGAGGTATGCTTTAACATACATGACTTTTTTCCTAGGTGATATCATACTGAATAAATTTTGCCATGGTGTGTATTAAATACATTGGTCTAAAGAAGAATCAAGCATCAAGGGTAACCTACCACCAAGCTAGTGTCCTCTGTGACTGAAAACAAGGAGGCATCTGAGCTGAAGAAGTTGTTTCTGTTCATCACAGGACTTGTCACATACGAGGTACTCAAAGGATATTTCTTTTAGCTTTGGTTAGATTTTAGATAGTTGTGAATTTAGTTTTTAAGAGAAACATTTTTCTTTCACACTTCTATGGCAAAATGTTATTGATTTTGTTTGTACTCATTTCCTTCCAAAAATAATAAATTAAACCAAGCCCTCATGTTCTGAGCTTAGTTTTGAAGCCAGTTTATCACAAAAAGAAAATTATATGATAAGGAATTTAATATTAACATCAAGAAACAAGAACTAATGGCCCCAAGGTAATAAAGTTTCAAAAAGTTGAAACCAGGAAATTAAAAGTCAGCATACTGTATCAAGTTTGTTTTTTCTAAAAGAAAAGGTGTAAAAATTGGAGATGAATCAAATTGTTAAGTAAATACAATGTGGTCTCTAATCTTTGGCACACAATATAAAATTTTGAACAAAATAAAATAAAAAAAAGTTGTTCAGAATGCTACTGAATATGCTTCTAAACAAATTTTAGCTAACTGCTTTTTTAACCTAGAGTTTATTTAAAATAAATTAAGGTAAACTGATCTGATCAAAGCTCCAGAAGCTCGCTGAAGGGGAGATGGAACAGGCATGCACTTGGCATTTTTATCCATTTCTCAGGAAACAAGAATGATTTCTGGAATTCTATGTCTGTATTCCAATTTTAGAAGGTCATTTGAAGTAGCAGCCACTACAATCACTGGAAAGTGATCAAATATTAAATAGAGGACAATTTTCTTACTCTGTAGATTTAGTGATTTTAAATTTATTTTCTTTCATTATAGGAAATTTATTCTACCTCAACTTGTGGTTCATAGACAACCTACAGTACTCAACTGCAGAATCCCCTGCAGTGTTTGTTAAAAAGTGTCATTTTCTAGGCAGAAGTAGAATATCTCAAGTGCAATATGGGAGTTTGCATTTTTAATAAGCACTCCACTTGAAACTTATGTTCCTGAAATTTTTGGAATCATTGTTTTGGATTTTACAGTAGAAGTATGATGTTAAATCTATCAAAACATATTGAAAATATATTTTAAAATTGAGGGAATTTTTTCTTAATTTCATTGAAGAAATAATAGAAATATAATATTAGTCAGGATTCTCCCTTTGCAATGAATGGCTTCATTGAGATGCTTCTGTGTATAGATATAAAAGGGCGTTAATATACATTTTGATGCAACATGTCACAACTCTTCTTGTCGGGATAACTTTGCCAGCAATAACAAGTATAGCCTTCCTTTAAGAAATTAAATGTTAGATTTTTCACACTTAGTTTGGGTTTCCATAACAGGAATCTTCTTCACATGGGGCAAATTATCAAGAATTCAGTGGTTTGTGTTTTCCTCTATGATGAGAAATTGCAGTTTTAGCCTCTGTGACTATAAAATGTGTTAAATCAAGTCCAGTTTTTTGAGAAACAGTATATAGAATGAATTTGAATTGAATCTATAAGCAGGAAAGGAGCCCAAATTGAGTCAGAACCAAAATTACACTTTGATTTAGTTATACTGCTCTCTCTAGAAAAAGTCCTCAAAATGGAAGGAAACGATGCTTCCAATTTAAATAGGAAATAGAATGCTTCATGTAGTCGCACTGAAGGTTAGATAGAGGGGCAGATAAACAACAGTAAATTATGATATTAATTGGGCACATACCAAACACTGTGCAGGATGATGCAAACCATACCCAGTAGACGAGGTGCCATCTTCACTTTCTAGGAGTTAGCACTTTGTAAATAGAGGGAGGGTATGGAACACCAAAGAGTGAGAAATTCCATGAAGGAGACACATGTAACATGTTGAGGAACTCAGAGAAAATGAAGATTACTCTTGATTAAAAACTGACATTTGACATTTCTTTTCAATAATTTGAAAAGCATATAGTTTTGACTACATATTCCAACTTCCCAACTACTTTCAGTTATGCTTAGCCTCCTTGCTGGGAAAATGGGGACCCCTGTCATGTTCCACAACCAAAACCAATTACATAAAAACAAAAACAAAATATACCTGGAGAATAAAATCTACTGTTGTCCAATCCTGGAGCCTCTTCCCATGAAGTAATAGGCAACAAACAGAAGGTGGGAGGCAGTGTGGATACACCAGCATCTAGATTTTTCATCTGTGAATGGGAGACACCATAAGGTATACAGAAAATCTACAAGTTCATTGGCTCAGTACAATCTGAACTGTTGAAACATATAACCAGTCTTGTTTGAGCTCCTCCTTTACTTAATGCAGGCTCTTGTGAAGGCCTCCCAGACCTTAGAGAGGTTTAAATATTACTAATTCAGAAGGGGACTTTGAGGGGTAATAACTGGCAATGTCTTTTACTGTAATAAAAGGTTTAAACAGTCAACAGACTTTTTGATCAGGTCCCACTGATTAAACATTAACAGCAATTTCTTTTTTTATAAAAAATAAAACAAAATCTTACAACTGCATAATAAGAAAATTATAACAGTTACTACACTGTGTTTCACTATCTTCAAAGTAGTTACTCAGTGTGCAAGACATAAACCAAAAAGATTCTTACAATGTTTACAGCAATTTTTGTCAAATAAAAACATTATAGTGTGTCTTCATCCTCCTTATTTACAGATCTGGTACCATGTGACTTTTGGCTTTTTCCAAAGTCAAAATCACCGTAAAAAGGAAATGGTTTGAATCAGTGCAGGACATTAAGGTAGCCACAACAGGCAACGAAAGGCACTACAAAAGAAGACTTCTAGAACTGCTTCCAAAAGTGGCAAGAATGATGGGATAAGGGTGTTGAAGGTGAGGGGGAGTAATTGGAAGAGGATTGGTGGCAATGTGTAATTGTAATGTAGTAAGTGAATATTCACTATATTGTTTCTTCACACTGCATATCAAGGGCCTTATCAATAATGTCTGTGCAACTAAACTTTTTGTATTACCTGTACTATTGGTCAAACTCCAGCTGGGTTCCTGGCCCATCTATCCTCCTTTGTAAAATGAATGTGAACATTCTTTAGTCTTCTCTTCCTTATCTTGTCTTTTATCTACAGTATCTTTCAGATCTGTACGTTTTTCCTTAATTCATTGAGTTTTCAATTAACTATTGATATGATAAAACTAAATTAAATCAGCTATAAGATCTTAGTAGCATGCCACAGCTATTAAAATAAAATAAGCATTTATTTAGGTCATGCATATGTGGGTCAAATAGGTGTTGACTGATCTAGTCTAGTCTTACTTACATGGATTTTGGCTAAACTTGCTCATGTATCTCACTCCATTCTTGTGAGCAACAAGGTAACTAGTGTATGTATTATTTATGGGAGGGCAGAGGTACAATTAGCAAATAGAAGCATACTAGTCCTCTTAATGCATTTCCACCCAAGTTTGTTATCAAAAGGAAGTCATATGGCCAACTCCAAGAAGACACTCAGTATATGTTGAGCTGTAAAGTCAAATGCAAAGCATACAGATACAGCCACATGACTTAGGGGTTTCACCTGCGTGCTTCCTTAACACATGGAACCCACTGCTAAATTATTAGTTATCATATTAGAGCATAGAATTTGACAACTGGTTTCCAGGAAAATATGAGGACCTTCTTCAGGGTAAAAATCCTTCCATATTCACCAGCCTGCCACTTCTAGAACTTCAAATAAATGTTCACATGTAGACTTTGACCAGTTTTCATAAACATATGGTGAACAGGGAGGCAGAGGAAGGCAGATACACCAGCTTTAACACAAAATATAATTACTGTTCTATTTTCTATTTTTTACTTTTTCCAAGAATATCTTTGAAAGCTCTTATTAATATCTGAAGTGACTAGAGATGAGCCAAATCTGTTCATTAATCTTTCTTCCTCCATGAAAGCCTGGATTAAAATATTCCCTCCCTCTCTATTAGTCTGTTTTCCATTGTTATAACAAAATATCTGAGGCTAGATGTCACACAATAAAAGAGAGGATTGTGTAACTTATAGTCTTGGAGGTTGAAAGTTCAAAGAGCGTTAGACTGGTGCTGGTGGGACACTGCATAGCAGAGGGCATCACAGTAAGAGCACATCAAGAGGGAGAGATCACACAGTGAGACAAGAAACAAACAAGGATTTGGAGGCCAAGATTTTCATAATGGGAACCAACTCCCCTAACATTTTCAGCTGTGCTACAAGTTCCTTGGTGAGAGAATGGGGACAGCAAATAGAAAACTGCCATGTTTCACAACCAAAACCAATTACAAAATAACAAAGCCAAAAACACACCGCAGGAATAAAATCTACTGTTGTCTAATCCCAGAGCCTCTCCCGTGTAGTAATAGGCAAAAAGTAGAAGCAGTAGGCAGTGTGGATACACCAGCATCTAGATTTTTAATCAGCGAGTGGGAGACACCATAAGCTCTATGGAAAACCTACAAACTCATGCTATCTTACCAAGCTTACCATGATATTTTAGTCAATTTTCTGTCATTTTACAACAAGATAATAACACAGGCTGAAAAAAAACAAGCCAGGCTGTTAGGTTATTAAGAAAAGAAATATGTTCTGGCTAGTAGATTTGGTCCAAGGTCAAAGGACCGTACCAAATGACCCATCTTGCTAGCAGAGTCCCTAGGCATCGTAGGCAGGCATGGCAAGACAGAGCACGTGCAAGTGCTCTTGTCTCTGTCTCCCCTAACAAAGTCACCAGTGTTCAATCGCAGGGGCTCCACTCTGATGGCCTTCTGTATTCCTAGTAACCTTCCAGTGGCCTGACCTTCAAACCATAGTTGGATTATGTTTCCACTCTTTTAGTACCTCACAGAAGAAATTAAACTCTAGCAAAACATATTCAGACCTCAGTACAGAAAAACTGAGTTAATTCCTTTCAAGCACAGCACCACAATGATCTCATCACCTTGGACTAATTCTCACCTCTTAAAGATTCCACCACCTACAAACACTGATACACTGAAGACCGAACTTCCAACACATGAACCCTCTGGGGGACACATTCAAATCATAGCGAAAGCATAACACTCTGAAAACATTTTCTTGATATGGAAGGAATAATATCAACAGTGACTGCCAATGCTATTGGATATATGCTATGAGGAAGGAAAGAGACTTTACCACTTTGTAGGCATAAGAAATTATCTGTATATTTTAACAGCCACTAGCATACCTGAACTGGTGTATTCAAAGGTTATAATTTATTAAATGAGTAGGACATTTGGAACTAATATATCCAGAAAGGATCCTTCAGGCTTCAGAGGATTCTATGTTTATAGATATTATGACTAATTATGATCAATTCTTTGTATTTGCAAAATACTTTTTTACCAAATATGATCAAATTACATAATAGCAGCTGTGATTTCTAGATACTGAAGGACTCAAATTTTGAGTCCTTACAGCGTGTCCAGCAAAGTACTAGGGAATTTACGAGCATTACTTGTAACCCTCAACATAGCCCATTGTGGAAGTTCTTTTGATTCTCATTACAAAAAAATTGAAACAGAAGCTAAGAGAATGTGTGACATGCTCAAACCAAACAAAGAAACCTCAGAACTAAAATTTGAATGCAGATCAATATGATTCTAAAGTTTTCACTTACAGATCTTGGCTGTTTTGAGTGATGCTGCAATGAACATGAGAATAAAGAAATCTCATTGAAATCTTGATTTCAATCCCTTTGAATTTAGAGTCTGCCAAAAACCACGTATGCACATTTCAGCAGTTTGCTGTACTAATAAATGCCTGGAGGCTAATGGTCATGATTCTGAGTGCTTCTTGAAATTGTAGAGGCCAATGATAACTTGTATGAATTTCTTGACGTCTGAATAAATTTACTATCAAAATATTTGTACAAGTTTTCCTTTTCCTGATGAATACATTTCAGGGGGGCTGTTTACCGAGGGAGATATTGCTGTGTCACAGAGTACGTCTATTTGTCATTTTTGGAGGAGACTGCTTACTGCTTACATAGTGGCTGCATCAGTTTACAGTCCTATGAACAGTACACAAGGTTTCCATCTTGCTGTATTTTACCAACATTTGCACCTTCTGAGTTTTTACAGTATTCACCCCAACATGTCCGAAGTGATGTCTCATTGTAGTTTTCATCTGCATCACCCTGATGACTACACCCTTTTCCTACATGTCAGCAATTTTCATCTCTGTGCAGCATGGCTGGCTATTCAGATCTTTGCTTGCTTTTAATCAGGATGTTTATTTTGCTATTGAGTTCTAGGAGTCCCTTACATATTTTAAATATTACGTTATTGTAGGTGTAGCTCCCAACTATTTATCTTACTCTAGGCTGCCCATGTTGGCTCCTCTTTCTTTGCTGTGCAAAGGTTTTAATTTGCTGTAATCCCACTTATTTATTTCTGCTTTTCTTCCCTGTGTCCTGGTGTCACATCCAAGGAATCAGTACAAAGGCTGATGTCAAGAAGTCATTAAGGAGAATCCGGGGAAGATGGCGACCGGGTGAGCAGCAAGGGAGCGAACCTCCTTAATAAACACCACCAGCTCGAGACAGACTTGGTGAGCGTGAATGCCGGAACCTCGGCTGGGAAGTTTAAACTGGGCGTATTTCTCTGAGATGCCGGGGGAGATGTGGTAGGGCGGACCAGGCTGCCGGGGCGAGACGTGGGAAAG
>PVLD010006229.1:0-102781 GCA_004027595.1 Dinomys branickii
TCTGTTGAAAGGACTGCTTTGGCTTAATGAGAAAGCCAGTATATGACTCTGTCCGGTAACAGGCGACACTGGCTTTTATTTTCATGGTTTTCTTTGACTTACATATCCTGCTTTTTTATAAGCAATACTTATAACTGTACAGACTGTGGGTTTTACTGTTAACATTTTCATATATGTGTATTTTGGGCTTTGTGATAGTATCCACCCTCTCTTACCTTCTGTTCTTTTCCCTTTGCCCCTTTTCTGGTCCCCTTCTTTATTTTTTTATTTTAAGAATAAAGGAAGAAAACATTAACAAACAGACATCCATTTACAAAATAGTGTAAGAACAAACAATACAGAGTTACAGACAAAGTGGTAGGAAATTTGCTATGGTTGTTGTATTATTGTGAATATCTTCAAATGGTTTCTCAGGAAAACAGACATGCAATATTGATCAAACCAGTAATCTTAACTGTTCCTTTCAATAAAGCACTGGAAGACAGTAGTACCTCTGTTAGCCATCCTGTATATACATACATGCATAATTTCCCCCTCTTTCCTTTCCCCTTTCCCACCCCAGTGGCCCCTTCTTTAAAAGTCTCTGCTCTGCGGTCAGGGATGTCTCTCTGTTGCGTTTTCTTAACAAGATACACTTACTTCCATCCATTCTCCTCCATTCTTCATAGCTGAATAATACGCATTGTGTGTGTGTACCGTATTTTCTTTATCCACTCACCTATTGACTGATTTCCTGTCTTGTCTGTTATGAATAGTTCCACAGTAAAAATCGGTACGCAGGCATCTCTTCCGGTTGCTGGCTTCACTTCATTTGAGTATATACCTAGGAGTGGCGTAGCTAGATCATATTCTATTTTTCGTTTTTTTGAAGTACGTTCTGGTGCCTGAACAAGGTTTTCGTTGCACCTCCTTAGTTTAGAGGTCCAGCTTCACACACAAAAGCTTCTAACATCACTGTAAAAGCAATGAAGAACTAAGTTTAATAAACTGTTAATTGACACACAGTTACACAGAAGAAAGAGAAAGCACAGAAAGAAAGTTAGATCACCAAATTGGAAGCATTTCAACATCTGAAATTCCAATTCCAAAACTGGGAGTCCTGTTTCGTGGCTTTCAGGCTTCTGACTGGAAGGGTCAGGGTGGTGCACCCTCTCCATGGGTGGGTCTCTGTGGGTGCCCACCCCCGCACCCCTGAGGCCCCTCGAATAGCGGTAGAGACAAAAGTGGCAGTGTCCCAACTGAGTGACCAGAGGCAGAGTTTATGGCTCCTAAGAACTGGCCAAGAGCCTGAGGGAACAAACATCTAGGTCTTTTAGATGAGTGGGAAAGAGACACCTTTGAGAACTGGCAGGCACACAAGGAGTTTGTGGTCATAGCAAGGTGCTCTGCTGGGCACCCATGCCATTGATCTTCAGAGGAAGGCCACGATACCGCCTTAGGAACAGGGATGGCCTTTTTGTGTTTAGTGTTAACCCTTCACCTTCACCTGTTTTCCATAGTGCCTGGACTGATTTCCCTTCCTGCTAATAATATAAGGGCTCCTTTTTTTCTGTATCCTTTCTGATATTTGTTATTCTTTAGTTACAGTAGCCGTTCTGACCAGGTGGAGATAGACTGCCAGTGTAAGATTTGCATTTCCCTGATGGCCAAAGATTGAGCATTTTTTCAGATATTTATTGGCCACTTGTCTTTCTTTTGGGAAGAGTACTCATAGCATGTGTCCATTTTTTATTAGATTGTTCTTTTTTTTTTTAGTTTTTTATATATTCTTCTTATTAATCTGCTGTCAGACTTTCATTCTGTAGGTTGTCTGTCCACTCTGTCATTTCCTTTGTACTATGGAAACTTACAGTTTCATGTTATTACCCTTCATTTCTTTATCTTGCCTGGTTGTTCTGACCAAAATTTCAAATACTGTGTTGAAAAAGAGTGGTCAGAGTAACACCCTTGTCTTGTTTCTGATTTTAGAGGAAGGGCTGGGGATATGGCTTAGTGGCATAAGCATCTGCCTGGAAAGTGCAAGGTTCTAGGTTCAATTTCTGGTGCCAAAAAACAAAAAAAAAATTGACTAGATAGAGGAAGTGCTTTTAGTGTTTCCCTATTCTGTATGGTGTTGGCTATGATTTGTTAAACACAGCTGTTTTTATATTGAGGTGTGTGATCCTTCTGTATCTCTTCATAGTTTTTATCATAAAGATGTTAAATTTATCCAAGGCCTTTTCTGAATCTATTGAGATATTAATGTGATTTTTACTATTGATTCTATTTGTGTGCTGTATTATGTTTACTGATTTGCACATTGTGTTACTTTTGTTGCTAAGACAAAATACTCGACACCGAAAGTTAAAGGGGAAAGGGTTTAACTAGCTCCCAGTTTATAGAGATTTCAGTCCATAATCACCAGCTCTGAGGCAGGCTGGCATTTGGCAGACAAGTATCGCAGAAGAGAAGCAGTTCATGGCACGCAGGAGATAACAGAAGGATGACCACAGCTCTTTCTCTCCCTTCTGTCTTGTCCAGGCCATGCCTTAGAACAAGTAGCACTCACATCCTTAGTTCTGGTGCCCTTGACCTTAGCACTGCACCGTGAATCAGGTCCAGCATCACACACACTAGATCCAGCCACCTCTGAAAAAGCCCTACCTGTGACCACACGAGGCTTTGGAGAAACATCTAAAACACAAGCCATGACACATATGTTAAACCATCCCTGCATTCCATCATTTATTTCTTGATGATGAAGAATGTCATTGAACTTTTGAAATGAAATATAATTGAGATTCGTGAGGGCAGTAGTAGGCATTGAACCTAAGGCCTTTACCCTGGGCTAGATCCAAGTCCTTTTTAAATTTTTTTAAATTTTGAGATGGGATCTCACTAAGCTGCAGAGTTGCCTAGGCTGGGTGTGGACTCTGGATTTTTCTGCCTCTGCCTTACAGAGTGCTGAGATTATGGGCCTGTGTCAGCACACCTGGTTCAAAATTTTAATATTGTTAAACAATGTTAAGGTAAAACATACGTAAAGAGTATGTACATCAAGTACTTAACTCTATTTTTCATACATACATGTGTAACTATTAACATAAATATGGAACATTTTCAAGACCTCAGAATTCTTCTGCATTGCCCTTCCCAGTTAGTGCTCCTTTAGAGGTAACTGCCATTGTGATTTATGGCACCACAGGTCAGTTCATACTGTTTGAAGTATATTTCTTTTCAATTTATAGCTTCTTCAGCTAGACTTTGACTTCGAAAAAATTCCTTTAGAAAAACATGATGAAGAGTATCGAAGTGAAGATATTCATATTATATACATCAGAAAGAAAAAATCAGTAAGTACATTACCCGTTCTTGATCCTCTGAGGTTTCATCATCTGGTCACTGTCTCTGGGCTTAATGTGTGGTCAGGGCCTTAGCTATGATAATTCACTGGGTTCAGGCACGGATGCTTAGTATTAGGGTTACTTAATCTTACTTGCTTTGGGTTCTTACTCAAAAGTATATAAGCTCTTTTGTTCGTGTAGTGCTGGGGTCTGAACACAGCCTCACACATGCTAGGCAAGTGCTCTGCCACTCAGCTAAGCCCCAATCCCGCGGGTTTTTTGCACAATGATCCTTTCAACTGCAATGATAGCATTTCAATTAAGAGTGTTAGCAGTTATTATAGCATAGTAACTGAGGCAGTCAACTTAAAAAGAGGAAAGGTTTGTTTTGACTCATGGTTTTAGTCCTGATTGGTTGGCTGTTCTGGTGCCTATGATAGGGTACTTCCTGCCATGATCGTGTGGTGGAGGTTAGCTGAGAGCAAAAGGTGGAAGGGCAGGGTCCTGCTATCCCCTTGAAGGGAACCCTCAGTGACCAGAAGGCCTCCCGTTAACTCATCTTCACCTTAGGTTTCTACTGCTTCCCAGTAGTGCCTTGTGCTGGAAATTAAATTTTTAATACATGGATTTGGGGGGACACTTAGCAGCATTGCCTCAGACAGGTGACTTAGCTCCATGTTTCTCTTATCTCCATGAGAGTTTAAAATGCCAGTTCTAACCTTTTTGAACTTTGCCCCAGCACCTTTTGTAACCATGACTGATTTAAGGCAGAGACATAAGAATTGTATGAATCAACAATATTAACATTTAGTAATCCTCATTTATTTGCTTTGATTCATTTTGTTCAACATGAAGTTTCCTAATTATGTGAATTGTAGTCAAAAGCAAATGTAGCTTATTTAAAGAACAAGAGTAGGTGTTAGGACTAACTCTATGAAAACAAGATAATAGAAATAATAACTCAAAGAAACTAACATTGATGTGGCATGCTGCTAGAGGTATAAAGAAGAACTTTTATATCTGAAGGGATCTAGTTTTGGCTGAAGCTGTTGTGCAATTTGAAAAGTAGAATGTTTTTTGAAATGAAAATTTTTTGGTTTTGGATATAAAGGCTTCTTTAAGAAATTGATATAATGCACATACCATAACATTCACCCCTCTACATTGTACAATTCAGTGTTTTTTAGTCATATTCAAGAGTTGCATAAACCATTATCACTTTCTAACTTTGTTTTCATTTAAAAATAAACTCCATACCAGTTAGCAGTCTCTTTTCGTCTCTCTAGACCCCAGCTACTGGCAACTGTTAATCTCTGAACGTGTGGGTTTGCTTACTCTGCACGTGTCGTATAAATGGAATAGCGTATTACGTGGCTTCTTGTCCTGCTTTCTTTCATGGAGTTTCCATATTGTAACATGCTGCAGTCTTTTACTCCTTTTTATGTCTGAATAATACTCCTTTGTGTGGAGATGTGTATCTCACTGGTGTATATCCCACTCACGTTCACTTTTTGGCCATAGTGAATAATGCTGCTGTGAACGTTCATGTGGAAGGTCTTTCTGTAAGGCTGTGTTTTCAGATCTCTTAGGTATATACCTAAAGTGGTATTGCTAGGTTTTTATCTTAGTTACTTGTTGCTGAGGCAAAATCCCTGGACCCAGAGTTAAAGGTGAAGAGGTTTATTTGGCTCAGTGTGTAGAGGTTTCAGTTCATCATTGGCTGGCCTCAAGGCAGGGTGGCTCAGCAGAGAAGAAGCAGGCAGAAGGCAGCAAAGCAACCAAGAAGCCACAAGTGACAATAGCAGCTTCTTTCTGCCCCTTTTATATTCTTATCTGGGCTGCCTGGCTCAGGGTTGGTGCCAAAGCAATCCGTGGACTAACATAGTAATCGCACACCCTTAATCCCAGCATCACACATTCTTGATCCAGCCACTTCTGAAAAAGCCCCACCTATGAGCTCACAAGGCTTTAGAAGGACATCAAGACACAAGCTGTAATAGTTATGTGGGAGCTCTGTGTTTAACTTTTTGAGGAATGTTCCCAAGCTACTGATAGCAGTGATGGTGAACCTTTTAAAGCTTTTAATGATAACAGCTGGCTGTGCCATCCATACCTAAGTTCACCACCACTATACCATTTTACCCTTGCCACAAGTAGTACAGAAGGGTTCCAGTGTCTCCATCACCTTAGCAACAGTTGCTGTTGCCTGTCATTCTGACTATAGCCATCTTAGTGGGTGTGAAATAGGATCTCATTGTAATTTTTATTCTCACTTTCCTAATAACTAATGATACTGAGCATCTTGTGTCTCTAGAGAACTGTTTTGCCCATTTACAAATTGAATTACTTACCTTTTTACTGTAGAGTCAATAAGAGTTCTTTACACATCTTGGATACTACACACCAGATGTATGATTTGCAAGTACATTCATTTTGTGGGTTGTCATTTTTTTAAAATTATTATATCTTTTGTAGCACAAAAGTTTGTAATGTTAATTATGTGTACTGCCTGTTTTTCCTTGGTTGTGCTTTGGGTGTCTGCTGAGAACCATCTATAAACATTAGACGTAATGGTTCATTTGAATTTTGTTTAGCCACTACTGGACATATTACCTAATACTAAGAACCCAGTAAGTACTTAGTTGGTGAGGAGAAATCAATTTTTTGTATCCATTGTTTCCTTACAGAAATTGCCATCATGAAAACTTTAGCTGTCTTATCCAAGCCTTTGCCAGGACGGGTAAACTAACGATGTGAATGTGGCATGTGAATGCGGCATGGGACGACTGTTCACAGTCTTTTCCAGCATGTCCTTGTCCTTAGAGACCTGATACACGGATGACAACCACACGGGCTGCCTGCAACATGAAAAACACCGCCTGCCTGCCAGTGGGCCTGAAATCCAGCTTAGGTTTACTTAGCTCACCATCAAGTTCTGCTTAAAAGAAACATTGAAAACCTGTCCCTCAGAATTGGTATTGAGGTTAGGTGAAGCCTGCCAAAAGTAGTGAGGCAGCTGGTAACCCAACACATTTCTGGGTGACTGAGATAGGTTGATCCAATTTCTGAAGACACATATCTGTTACTGTATAAGAATGTTTTAAAGTCAAAGGAGTACATTTTAGTTTGTCTTTAAGATAGGATAAATTTAAAAGGCTTCACTTTACATAGTTATGAGTAGATTTGCCTTGTGCTTCATATATCTTTAATACCTAAATGTTCTTTTACTTTAAAAAACAAAATAAAACTGTTGTCTTGTATTCTTACGTTAGCCAAAGTTTTATCCTTGTCCTCCACCATAGGTATGTGAGTGGTTTAAATAGTAAATGATAAACAGTTGCTGAAAAGACAGATCAAGAGATTAGGGGAGCACGGGGTACAGTGTCTTTGCCTTGTCTTCACTTGGGAGTGGAGCGAGAATAGAAAGCCCAGTGTGAGGTTTAGGCCCTTCCATTGCTCATACAGTTTTCCTTGTGTGTGTATTCAGGGGAAGTAGTTTAAAGACATTGGTGTTAAGTTAACCTGTTTAAATGAAACAGCGAAAGATTGTTGAATAATTACAAATGTAATTCCATTTACCCGGTGGTTTTTTCCTCTGTGTTATCTCTTGTTGCTATAATCATCCATGTGCACAGACTGAGCTTCAAGGACATGTCGTCACATCCCTTCCAAAGGGTGGGAGCCAGATGGGATCTGGACGCTTATGGGCAGTCGGTGCCAGGTGGTATATTTTATGTGTTAAAATAAACCTTGTTTTTAAGACCTTGTGACTTGGTGAATCTTTTGGAAATAGCTTTGAAGAAAATAAACATTCTAAAGCAGGTAAGTACTTTTCAGAAAAAGAAAAGCAGCTCTGTTTAGAGACTTTACAGATCAAAGTCAGACAGTAGTTTTTTCCTCTCAGGCCCAAGTAATCTTACAGTTTGCTCTGCTGTTCCTTCTCGCATGGGTTGCGTCACCTTAGCATTGTGTTAAGCAGTGTTCCTCACACAGTTAGTGTAATTTAAGTGTGTAAAGCTCTGGGAGTTCCTAGCCCTCGCCATTGTTAGTGAGATCTGAGGACAGATGACCACTTTCTGGCTGATTCCATTACGTTATAAAAGTTTTAAAAAAACAAGCTTGACATTGACTTTAGTATTCCAGCCTGACGACTCACACGCCTCTCATGCCCTCCTCTCCCTTTCCCTTAACGTTAGTGCCTGTGGGTTTTGGCTCTTAATGTATGAAAGCCCAACTTCTTTACCCCAGACAGGTGCAATTTGCAGTCTGTAGCTTCCTGGGGAATCAGGCTGACATCAGTGTCCCTGTGTCTTCACTGGTCACAGCCTTGCTTACTCTTTCTTCCCTTCCCTGTCCTGCTAGCCCCACTCCCACATCGCCTTCACTCGCATACTTTTGTAACAAAGCTAGGAGAGATTCTCCCCTGTGGTAGAGTGACGCCAACATCATAGGGTCGGAGAACACAGCAGGATCTGCTGCATGGGGAGCCAGCTCAGGAACGCGTGCTCTCACCACCCACTGTTCCACAGCCAGCCAGGGCAGCCTGGGATGGGAGCCGTCCTTGGAGGAGCACTGCTAGGAGTGGGGCTTAGTTTGTTGCGTGAGGGAACAGTGCTGTACACCCAGAAACCGCAGAAGGGCTGGGTGGCCGTAGCACTCAAGCTGGTATGAAGGGGGGGCATTTGTTTGCCTAGCAGATGGACTCGGCATGCGAATAGAATTGGAGTGAAGCAGGCACTGTGAGGCAGAGGAGAGCTGATGAGCTGGGGGCTGAAATGTGGCAACGTGGGGTGGGCGATGAAAAGGCAGGTGCGTGAGGTATGACACCGCCAGCAGGGCGCCGCGGGATGCAGCTGACCACACTCCTGTGCCTGGAGAGGCTGCTCGAGAGCGTGCGTGGGCATTACGCTTAGCAGAACGCACTGGAGCAGTTAGGGAAGGGATCGCAGCCCCCAGGAAGGCAGTGTTTCTCAACCCAGGCTTACGTGAGCTCACCTGGAGCAGTGAGAGCAAGAAAAAGCCATTCTCAGTCCGCATCCCGCTAAGTTGGGATGTGGTATTTTCCAGGGGCTCCAGAGAGTGTTGACGTTTAAATTGAAAAACCACCCAGTAAGAAAACCTCTTAGCATCTACTGCCCAAGGGGAGGAGACCAGAGAAGCGAGTTAAATATATTTTAAAAATCATCTTGTGATTAGAGAGGAAGAGGAAAAGAACTGAATGATATGGAATGCTCTGTGAAATAGGTAAAAGGAACAGGACTGAGTTTCAGAACCTGAAATAGACTTAAAATACTGTACCTGCAAATTTAGACAATCGGACCATGAAGGCGAAGGTGGTGCTACTCAAAAGGAAGGGAAGGCTTAACAGCTGGAAAACAAAAATGGTTACAGGTTTTACCTCTGTGACTTGGGACTCCTCTGTGTACTCGTGATAAAGATCTTCGAGCTTTCGGAGCGTTACATCTTACTCTAGTTCTTTATCCGAGGATCTGTGGATCATGTGGTTGGTGAATTTGGAGGATAAAATTGGGCTAGTTTTAATTATTTTAGTAAGTATTAATAACCTAGAGTGCTAGTGGGCTTTTTATACTCGTATGTTTTCAATTTTTTATCCTTAAAAGTTTTCCTTAGCGATATTAAATATGTTAACTCATATTTCAGATATTCAAAGAAAAATGTCACAGAAATTTAACTGTTGTTCTAAAAGTTTCCTGTAGATGGCAGTACTTGACTTTGTTGTTTAAGTAGTTCATAGCAGAGAAGTTGTGAAATAGAATCTCTTGAGTAGTAATCACGCTTGCATTTTTTAAGATGAATTAAACTTGATTTTAAAAAATAACCTGATCATATGTCTGTTCAGAAGATAGCATGATGGAAATAAAATGATCATTTTTCTTATAAAGTTGTATTTGGTTTGTTTTCTATTTCACTGTTCTTTTTGAATGTTGTTTAAAAAGCTGCATAATCTGCAATTTGTAAAACATTTGATCTGCTGTTGATATCTGTGAAAGGGGAACACTTACAAGAATAAATTAGTTCAAGTGAAGTTCTGAAAATTCACCTTAAAAGTACTACATCTGAGGTACTTGAAACTTCTAATTAATTTTAATTAGTTTCTCAAACCACTGTTCCTTCTTCATTAGAGCAGTAGTTCTTACATCAAAAGATGGAAGCCCTGTTTTCAACTTGGCACAATCTTGCAGTCCTAGGTTAGCTTTTTGGCTTTTGGGTTTTGTTTGTTTTTCCTCAAGAAACACTGGGATTTGAGTTTTGATTCATCTATAACAAATGTGAAAGTTGTAATGTTCACTTTTCATATGATAGACACCTAGTGCATATGTAGAAAAAATTGTGGCAACAAAGTCTTACTAAAAAGTAAGCAGAGTTCACATTTCATAGTTTGAATGGGAAAACAGTAAATTATCAAATAGTTTTCAGTAATATAAGTTTACAATGTTACATGTTTGGGGTCTTTTAAGACATTGTCTTAAGTTTTATGTGTTGGTAGAGTTCTGTGAATATCTAGTGAGTCTCCAATTATGAGATACATGCTAAGTAATGTACTATTAATAGCAAGATATCACAGATAATAGACTGGTATATAAGTACCACACGCTAACCGAGTTGCCGGGCATGGTGGTACACACCTGTAATCCAGCACCCAGGAGGCTGAGGCAGGAGGATTATAGCGAGTTTGAGACCAGCTTGGGCTAAAAAGTGAGCTCAAGGCCAGCCTGAACTGCATAGGGAGACCTTGTCTCAAAAAGAAAACAAAAAAACAAGCAAAAAAACCCCACATATAATAGACTGAAAAATGTGCTGGAGCAGGTTGTCTGTATGGCTCTGATTTTCCCATGTGTTCCCATGAGTTCTCAAAACTGGCAGAGGAGAGGCCCAGGGACAGAGTATCTGGATTTGAAGCACAATGTTTACTAGCTTTGTGATGAAGTTACTTAGTGTCTCTGTGCCTTGTTTTTCCTATATAAATTGAGGATCATTGTAGTGTCCACCTCACAGGTTGCTATGGGAATTAAATTAGTTTAAAACATGTAGCACACTTCAGGTATGTGGCACACAGCAACTATTCAATAAATATGATTAGGGCGGAGCTGGGGTTCCTTGTGGAGACCTGCAAAGTATGCATACTAATGCCAGTCAGCTTTATCTGTTGCTGTGTGAAATTAGGGCAGAGGATGTATGTAACCTTCTGCTCCTGCCTGGTAAGGGCAGCTGGGATGGGAGAAGGTGGAGAACATTGCTCTACAGTGCTGCTATTTGAACAAGCCAGCAAGTGTAGAAGAAAATATGGTGGAAGAAAAGTCACTGGTGTTCATCTTACAGTTCTAAAGGAAGAAGAAAAGTCATTGTTCATTCTTACAGTTGTAAAGGAAAAAGAAAGTCATTGGTGTTCATCTTACAGTTCTAAAGGAAGAAGAAAAGTCATTGGTGTTCATTCTTACAGTTCTAAAGGAAGTGCTGTGCGCATGTGAAGGCCAGTAGGGACAGGATATCCTGGGTTTTCTGGCCAGAGCTTCAAACTTAACATTCCTTTGCTCTGCACTGTTAGTCAATCCTTCCTTGGACAGTTTTGCTAGACCTGAGAGCATTTATATAAAGAACAGCACAAGGTCATTTTTCTAAGGTCTAAGACTGTCCTGAAACCAACCTAACAATGTTTTCAGAGGTATTAATCTAAAATTAGAATTTGGCAGCTTAGTTTCATGGAGCATGATCCTTACTGTGTACTAAGTGCATGTGGTGGGATGAGGGGCCCCCTAATTCCTCACCCTGCCCAATTGCGTCCTTATCCACAGAATAAGGAAGCCATGACTTGCTTTTGCCTCTCCATCAGCCCGTGTAAAGTGGCAGACATGCTTCTCTGCATCATATTAAACTTTCAAGTTGGTGGCAAAGATTGTTGTGAATACTCAATTGCTGGTCTTAATTTTTAGAAACTGTTCTTACCTGTAAACTTATTTTTAAGAAAAATCAATTTGCATTTTTTAATATTCACGTTTGAAGACATTCTTCCTTACCAAGCAAGATCAAAAACGGAGAAAGACCTGGCTGAGGCACAGCTCCTATAGACATAATTGTTTGAGTAATTAGCAAATTTCAGGTTATTAGAGCTGAGGCACCACTATTAAACTCTTAATGGCTCAATGCTTTTAAACACACTAGTGATTATGTTTTAGAAACTTAACTTTAACTTGGCTTTGTAAATGTACTGATATCCAGGCATATAACTTTAACTCAGCTTTGTGTATGTACTGGTATCCAGGCATTAGTGGTTTGGGTTCCCGGCCCACGTGTTGACTTATCGTTGCTTTGATAAATGACTGCCAGGGTTGTATGTACAGCACAAACAATCCATGTGCTACATTCCATACTCAACCTTGTTCTCTTAAAGAATGTGCTCTGCAAAACTGCTTGTGCCAAATGTACAGAACAGCTGCATGTTGAAATATTCTAAGTACAAATGTCACTCTTTAAGCTCAGATGACAAGCTTTCCACTTACACTCAGAATCAGTGTAAAGGATAATCTCAGGGCATATAATTCACCTAGAACGTGGGACAGGTTCCTAGAAACTTAAAAACAGGAAGAACAAGTTTAGCACTCCTGCAAATGATAAATGTTTAACAAGAAAAGGCCTTTGGATCTTAGTGATATTCATGAATGTAAGTACAACAACGCTTTTTTGAAATAGATATCACTTTCCTAAATCTTGTTATGAGGAGTTTTAAAATTCTATTGTTTAAAACACTTTCTACTCTCAAGCATGTGTTAGACACCCATGGTCAGCCTGTTCCTCCGGTCCCTGAGAAGTAAGCGGCTGTTCACCTGAGCTTGTGGAGGACGGGAGAGGCCTGATGTAGCCAGGAGGAGCAGGATTCGCAGTCAGCCCTGGGACACACTCCCAGCTGTTTCAGTTCTACAGGAAATCGCCTGCCTCTGTGCACCCCCGCTGGAACAGGCCGCTTTTCTGTCGGTTGATTGCCACCTCACCTAACTCTGTGTCCTTGGGCAGTTTAAACTGCATTTTACTTCCTCTTTCCATAAAATGACAATAGTGTCCACTGACTAGCGCTGTGTTGGTGGTTAAACTAGATCACGTGTGGGAGACAGGATACGGAGCAGGCCTGAACTCTTCCGTCCGAGAATTAGACCGGGAACTCTCGCAAGCTGGAAACCATACGGAAACACGGTCCTGAAGAAACAAAGGCCCCGACGGTGAGAAAACAGATGCTTGTCACCTTTCTGTCCCAACCAGACTCCACTTCTTCTTTTGGACGACCTCTTTGTCACAGAAAAGAGAAGAAGAAGAAAAAGGATCTTATTTTCTAAATCCTGTATGACATTAACAGGGTAAGTAAGGTTAATGAGGGCACTGGCTTGGTACCTCCAGCAGACGGTGACACCGAACACAAACCCAGAGCAACAGTCTGCTTGTGAAAACACGAAGGTCCCAGGGCAGCAGTACATAGAGAAGTTCCCAGACACCCCTCAAAATACTTAGCAGATTAAAGGTGTCTTGTCATTTGCGCTTCTGCACATTTAACTCAGAGCTAAGTTCCTATGTGTAGAGTCTGCACCACCTGAGATTCAAAGATCCCTGGTACATTTTTTCTGCCTTTCTCATCAAATCCACCATCTATGGCTTCCTTGAAACATGCACTTTTTTTTTCGGTCAACAGGCACTGTGCTAGGTAGGTACCAGGTGCACATCAGTACCCTGTGGGGGACAAACTAATAAGATGCCTCCCGTACATTCATCTGTGATAAAAGACATATTCAAAAAAAAACTGCAATTCTGGGCTGAGTGTGATAGTGAAGCTACGTACTAGCTACGGTGTGGGGCGAGGGGACTAGTTAATGGATGTTTTGCAGGATGAAGTGAAACTCCCTGGATAACCTGTTAGGTGTTCTAGACAAATACATCATCACACACGGTCCCGGTGCGGCAGGAGCCCCGGGTGTGTAGGAAGGGGCTTGGCCGGTAAGAGTGTACGCTGAAACCTGTTATAGCAGTGAGAGGATGTTGACATACTTGAAGCCGAGAATTCCCTTCGTGAAGTTATTTTAGCGCATGGATGCGGGGACTGCAGAAGAGCAAGAAATTGGCGAAGCGGTCAGGAAGGCAGCAGGCTGGGAAGCGGGGTCTGAGCTCGGGCAGCCTTGGGGGCTTGCACGGCGCGGTGGATCTGACGCGGTGGAGCTGGACTGAATGAGGTACAGCAGGGCATGGGTGTGAGGGAGCATCCTCTAGGGCCTGCGTAGCACCCGCGTGCATGTCTGGGAGACCCCTCATTCTCTAAATCGCTTGCTATTGCAAAAGAGTTGTAACATGGCAAGTTTATTAGAACTGCAGATTTTACTGCCGTCTGCCAGAAAATTGTCATGAATGTAGAGCTTAAGAGTTTGGAATTAGCAGTAACAGTTTTAATTTTTTGCTTTAACTTCAAAACAGTATAATGATGTCTACTGCGTAGGTGGAATTCCCTTTCGGTGGTGCTTTTTAGTCCCCAGCCTGAACTACATAGTGCAACCCCGATCAGTGAGACGTGTGAGATAGACAGGGAAGGGCATAGGTTTGGGGGCGGGAGAGTGGGTAGTGGAAGAACAAGCTTTGTAAATCACCCCAGATGTATGGAAGGGGGAAAAGGTCCAAAAGGCCAAACTTACAAGGAATAATTGGGAGGAAAAGGCAAATCAATGAAGGTGGATATTGAAATGTCTTTTTTTCTTTTTGCCTTTTTGAAACAGGGTCTCCCTGTGTAGATCAGGGTGGCCTTGAACTCACTTTGTAGCCCAGGCTGGCCCTGAACTCCTTGCAATGCTCCTGCCTCAGCTTCCCAAGTGCTAGGATTACAGACGTGTGCCACCAGGCCTGGCTTGCAATGTCTTCTGTTTTGGCTCCAGGGACAGTCAGTTCTCAAATACATGGATGGTTGTACAGCTCCTGTAGTATATCACATACACTGAGAGTCCCAGCCTGCCTTTTCATCCGCTAGGTTTACCCTGCATGCCTGTCCCCAGATCAACGCAGCAGCACTGCCTCCTATCCGGCAGCGTAGTTATGTGCAGCAGTGGAATCTTTGCAGATAGCTATTTGAGCAGTCATTTTAATACTGGTCCCTTATTCCAGACAAATGAAAGAAGACCCCAAAAGAATATGTTGTCACTAATGATAAGAAACTCAGGTCTCAAATTAATATACACACAAGAGGATAGAAATTCCTGGTATTCAGCAAACAGGGCATCTTAGCCTCAGTGGCTGCTCACTAGACTCAGTTTGCTCACAAACTGGCTTGTGCAAAGGACCGAGCAGAACATGAAGTAAAAGCTCATGGAGCCCACGCTGATAATGTTAGTGTTGAGCTTTTGGTTTGCCTTTTGGGGCTGGAATTCCCTTCCCGCTGATCTGTGTGGGTTTGGCTCCGTGTCTGGTTCCTTTTTCTTGGTCATCATCCGTGATTCACCTTCCTTCTCTGTCGCCTAGCACACTTGCACAGAGCCTGCAGGTTTCACGCTTTGAGTACAAGCTTCTGACTCCTCCCTCTCTGCCACCCGGGGCCCCTTCCCACCACCTCTCCCTGCTGGACTGGCTGCAGTGAGGCCATTCCTGAGCACGGTTTGTGCAGAGCCCCTCCTGCCTCGCAGACTTGTTTCCTTATGTCATCACCATTCTCCTTCCATCTTTAATTCCATCTGCCTCTGCATAAAACTAACACAGCATACGTCCGCCTGGTGGCTGCTGTCACCCCTTTCGATTTTTAATGGCATTACCTCACTCAGGTTGGGCCTCATCCCTCCAAGTTAGGCTCCTCTGGGAGCCTCTCCACTTCCAGGATCTGTGCAAACGTGTGGCAGACCACTCTCCAAACCTGGGCTTCCAGGCTTTTCATCATCCTACTCAGAAACCTCCCTATAGCCTGCCTGGCTAGACAGAAGCTCCATGCCTGGGATTCAGCACCCTTTTCAGCTTCCCTCTCCTACTCTCCCCAAAAGAGACTTTGCTGAGTACCCAGAGTGCTTTGCTGCCTCTCTTCGCCTATGATCTTTTCAAGGAGTAGACAGTGGTAGCTGTAATTTGTCTTTGGTCAGGCCTTCCTCCAACTGTGACAGAGACTCTTTCTGTGGAAGAGCCCATTGCCTCCCCTAACACTATGCCCAGCCAAGCAGCCTCGTCTCCCAGTTACAGGGTCGAGGGTGTCAGAGGACTAACGCTAACTCCACGGAGCTGCAGAGGGAGAGGCCCCTCCTCTTTCAGGGCTCACTGGTGCTGAAGACAAAGTAAACCTCGAGCTGCCCAACACAGAGGAAAAGAGTCTAGAAGCAAAGACAGAAACTAGGACAGGGTCCTAATGTTTCAGTGTGAGCCTCTGAGGCCAGCTATGGCTGAAGCCAGACACCCCGCCCCCTTCTGCTCATCGGATCCTACTCAAGATCCTTCCCTCACTGTGCTTTTCCTAGGAAGTAATCTACTTTTTAAGTTTATGCTTTGTCCACAATACCAACTGATTCATCCATAGCAGTTCACAAACTTCCCAGCATACTGTTGTTTGCTGATGGTATGGTAGAAATCTTAACCTATCAAACTGCAAAAGGAAACATGAAACTAGCCATGGTGGCTGGCACTCTGGGAGGCTGAGGCCAGAGGATCAAAAGTTCTAGGCCGGCCTGGGCAACCTAGCAAGATCTTGTCTCAAAGAATACAAAGAGCTGGGGATGTAACTCAGTTCAAAGGCCCTGGGTCCAGTCTCTGTCACTACAGATCAATCAAGCAATTAAATCAGAAAGCAAAAGGGAAAAGCAAAACCTAGCCAGCAGAGAGCAAACCCAGCCTTTTTTGTACCCAGAAAATGTCCAGGGCTCTGCTTCTCATCTGCAGGATGATTGTTTGGAGGGACTAACTGAGGAGCAGAGGAGATGAAAGGCCCGAGGTGGGTGGGCCCGGGGCACCTGAGAAGTGGAGCGGGAATCGAAATTGCACTGGGCAGGTGCTCGGGAAGTGAGCTTGGAGGTGTGGCGAGTGGGCTTGCTGGCTGCTTTTCTCCTGCGTTATGGGAAAGGCCGTGGAGTTGCTGGGTTTTTCCTTTTTAACTGTGGTTCCCTTGAGTTTCAGGAAGTCTAACACCTGGGTACAGCTTATGTGTGGTGACAAAGGAGAGGCCAGGGTAGGAAACAGCAGCCCCTCTTTCTCCCCCTACAGGGGCCAGAAAGGGAACCCTCAGACGGCTGATCAGGAAACGCCGGGCAGAGGGCACGAGGAGGGCACAGCAGAGCTGAGGGCAGGGCAGGAGTCTAACCTGGACAGGTGTCTGATGTGGGCAACCCAACCAGCAGAGCTGCTAGCCCACCCTGGCGCACACCGGGAACACCGCCCCGGGCTGTGCATGGTACACACCTATTTCCCGAGACTTTGTCTGTAATACTCCAGAGTAGTCAGGGTAACTAAAAAGATTTTTGTATTTTTTTCTAATATCACCTGATTTGAAACTATAGGCATAATCCATTCATACTCGCATCAGGGTATTCCACATCAACTGGTGACCGACTTTTAAAAACTGTGACTTTATTGTATGTAGTACCTGAGGTCCTTATGCTGTGACTGTATAGCACTCTCAGACCAAACTGAGAAGGAAGAAAACATCTAAAGACCGTGAATTTCAAGACTTCCCATAATATCTTTGACTTTCACCAGGCCCAGCTTTTCAAAGACATGACGATCATTCACTTACTGTTCCCCTAGTAGAGCCCTGAGTTGACCTTACAGGCAGATGGCAAGTGGCAGATGATTGGCTGCCTTTGTAGGCAAATTAAATTGCCATCCAATAGGAAACCAGATTAAATGTTGGGGTTGAATATGGATGAGCCTGAGGCTGTCAGAACAGATATAAATTCAGCCTTATGTGACTTATTGTAATGAGGGCTAACATAAAATCCCAACTAATATCACCACGTAACGGTTGAAAGCTTCGCATTTGGATAAAGATCTCTCTGTCCAGATCTTTGAAATGTGAGCAGAGTAGGGAGTGAGGGTGTGTAAGAATGTGCACATATGCTTGTGTGTCTGTGTGGCTGTGTAAGAGCGAAGACTCCGAGGATATAATTAAGTGACAAAAGACTGGAGGACTCTATGGTTCCATTTTTCTTACCAGTGTCTCTGGAGCACAGGTGTAACTTTCCAGGCAACCTTGAAAAACTGTAGCTGTGCCGCAGAAAAAAGTAAATAATAAGTCATTGAAAACTTCCGTTTGCCACACTTCTCCCCCGAGGTCCCCGGGAGGAGCGCTGGCTCCCGTAAAGAGGCTGTGCCCATTTCAAGCTGCTTGGCCGGGAGCTTGTGATGCCCGGAAACGCTGCCTGCCGCAGGGGAGCGCCCTGGCATCTGATTGCCTGTGGGTCCGGGGCATTGTTCTAAACAGTCAGTTCCCCTCGGATCACTGTCTTGGGTCTTAGGGTGGGAACTTTCTGGACCAGGTGAAAGCCAGGGAGTGACCAGCTGCCACTCACTGGCGGGTCCCTTTCTCTGAGCTTGCTCCCGTCTGTTGTAAGAAGGGATTGTTGTGAGGGGGTTGCGGTGAGGGCAGGGGGTGGCATCTGCCCCGTCCACACAGAGGACTCGGGGTGCTCAGTCGGGAAGGTGGGTGAGAGCCGGGGTCCAACACGGAAGCCCGATGGAAATGCAGGTCCCTGTAAGTGGGGCTAGTGGCTGGCAAAGGCTGGGTTCCTTCCTCTCCACACTCAAGAGCTCTGTTTGAGAATAAGCAGCCGGCTCCCCAGGGCAGGGCTGCTCAGCAGCTGCCTGGGGGTGGTGCATGGTCCCGCGTAAGCAGAGCCTCAGCTGCAGCTGGGTATGGGTCCCTGCCCCTGTCCCTCAGACTTTCCTCTCTCAGCGAGCTTGCTCCTCGGCCTGCCCCTTCACAGAAGACCAGCAGAGGAAGTAAGTTCCGGCTGCCTGCCTAGTACATCTAGTGGTCGAGCCTGTGGCCAGTGTATGGGGTTCCCCCAGTTGCCCGCTGTCCTGCAAAAATCTGGTCCTGCAGGGAACACTACGGGCAGAGCCTGTGACGTGCCAGGGCTGTATAAATACTTTGTGATCTTGTTACAAGAGCAGAGAGAAATGACCTCATTTTCCAGTGTATTCATTTGACGCCTTGCCTCCACGTGGTCTTATTTCCTGAACCCCTGAAAGAGTGTAGCGTTGCAGGTCTTCTCGGCAGCCTGGAAACGCTGCTTCGGTTGGGTGCTCCCGAGCCTTACTAAAAGCAGCGCAGCATGGGCAGCCTTGCTGTAGAAGAGACTCAGGCAGGTTCTGGAATCCTTTCCGTTCCCAAGCCTGAGCCTCCGGACGGTCTGCCAGCGGGAACTCAGCGTGTTTCTCTGTGCCCGACTTTGCTCAGAGTTCTCCGGCTGCTGCCAACGCACAGCCCTTAGGGATGACTAGGGCAGAGGGTGAAAAATCATGCAGAGATCACCCCGCACGCCCTGTGGCTATGGCACGTCCCTCCTTGGTTGATGGCTGAAGAAAGTGGGGGAGAGTGCACGGCCAGGGAGAGCCAGGGCCACGTTCTGAACGGTGAAGCGCACAGCGGTGCTCCACGTCACCCTGCGTGCACCGCCCATTTGCATCCAGGGCCTTCCCCTTTCCAGGGACTCCCAACCTCTTTAGGGCTGGGGCTAGGGCTCAGTTTGGGGTTAGTGTTAGGGTTAGAGTTAGGTCTAGGGCTAAGTGTATGAGTAGGGTTGGGGTTAGGGTCAGGCTAGGCTCAGGATTAGAGTGAAGGACAGGGCTAGGGTTAGGGTTAGGATAGGTTTAGGGTTAGGGATCAGCCTGGGTTAGGGTTACTGTAAGGGTTAGGCCTAGGACTAGTGGTATGGCTAGGACTGGGTTAGGGTTAAGGTCAGGTTTAAGGCTTGGGTAAGGATTAGCATTGAGTTTAGGGTTAGTTCTAGGACTTGGGCTAGGATAGTGGTAGTGCTGGGATTGGCTGTCCACTTAAGCAGTAGGGTTAGTGTCCATTCTAGGGCTCATGCAGGGTTGGGGTTAGCATGGGTTTAGTGCTTTGTCTAGGAGTAGGGTTAGCGTTTGGGTTAGCCTAGGTTTGGGGTTATGGTTAGAGCTACAGCTAGTGTTAGGTTCAGGTTCAGGGTTAGGATGCGCTACAGGGTTAAGTACAGGGATATGTTTAGTGCCTAGGTTAGGGCTAGTGCGAGGCTTAGACTTAGGCTTAGGTCAGGCTACAGCTAGTATTAGGATTAGGGTTAGAGTTTGGGCTGACTAATGGCTAGGACTAAGGCTAGGACAAGGGTTAGGGTGGGGCTACTGTTAGGCTTAGCATTAGGGTTAGGTTCAAGATCAGGGTATGTTTAGGGTTAGGTTTAGGGATTGGGGTTGGGGTCAAGGATGAGGGTTAGGGTTACACTTAGTGCTATGTTCAGGGTTAGCCTTAGGGCTAGGGTGAAGGTTACACTAGGGCAAGTGTGAGGCCGGGGTTAGGTCTAGCATTAAAGTAAGCATTAGATTTAGGGTTAGGTGTAGGTACAGGTCTACGGCTAGTGGGATGGTTAGGACTCAGTTTTAGTTTATGGTATGGTTAGGGTTAGTTTAGGGTTATGTTAAGGGGTGAGGGTTTGTATTATGGTTAGCATTTAGGGTTAGTGTTTAAGGTTAGGATTAGTGCTAATTAGGGTTAGTGTTGGTGCTAGCACTAAGACAAAGGTTAGTGCTAGGGTTAGGGTTAATTTCGGGTTAGGTTTTTTAAAAAGCAAAGGTTAGAGACTCAGATTTTCATTGGTGCCCCCCTACCCAATACAGTGAGTGTTAGAATAGTGCTAAAATGCAGTTTATAAGTGCAAACAGCTAGAGGTCCCAGTGTTTGGGTGTTTGGGTGTAGGCTCGAATCAGGGAACAGAGTTAGGGTTAGGGTGATGGGTAGGGTTGGGATGGAGCTGGTGCCAGGACACGGTTAGGGTTAGGGCCTGATTAGGGTTAGAATTAGTCTAGGGCCGGAACTGATAGAGACCAAGACCCTACACGGAACCAGACCAGACCTTCTGACATGAGAGAAGTCTTTATTGGCAGAGGGATGGAGTAGCAGGCTACCTAGCGGACCAAGGTAGCCCCCAAGCTGAAGAAAGCGTGGGCCTTTAAGCTCTTTTCTGGTGGGAGTGGTGGAAGAGGAGATGCCCCAGGGCCAGAACAGCCCGAACAGCGGGAGTTGCCCGGGTCAGAACAACCTGAGCAGGTAAACTACCAAAGCAAATTAGGGCGGGGATAGCTTTTGTGGCTGAGGGGAACTGATGCAGAACAGGTAAGGAAAGGAGAGAAATATTGAAAGTTAAAGTTTTCCCATGAGGTGGGAGCTGGCTGCCTTGTGACTTATCAGAACTAGATCAAGGACTTGGATCAGGGTTGTGGTAGGGTTAGACTTACAGTTATGGTTAGATTAAGGAGTGAGGGTTAGGGTTAGGGTTAGGACTAGGTCTAGGAGGAGGGCTGTAGTTTGCGTTAGCCTTAGCAGTAGGTTTAGGGTTAGAGTTAGGATTAGTCTTAAGGTTTGAGCTAGGATTAGGGTTAACATTTAGACTAGATGCCATTCCCTATATCTAATCTATACCCAGACACGGAGCTCTAGCTGCTTACTTATAAACAGCACCTTACACACTGATCTGACATTCACTTTCATGGTCAGAGGAGCACCCGAGAAAATCAAGTCTGAAGCCTTCATGTTTTTTAACCTTCACCCTAACCCTAGTGCTATGCTACCGCAGGCAGGAGCCCTAGCTAGGCCTAAGGCCAGCCCTTACCCTAACCCTTACCCTATTCATAGCCCTAAATTCAGTCTAACCCTTTTTTTTGTTTGTTTTGTTTTTTTGTTTTTGGCGGTACTGGGGATTGAACTCAGGACCCTGCGCTTGCTAGGCAGGCACTTATTCCACTGAGCTATATCCCCAGCCCCTAAATTAATCACACACTTGGACGTATTTGGTTTTTTTTTTTTGTTTTGGCGGTACTGGGGATTGAACTCAGGACGCTGCACTTGCTAGGCAGGCGCTTATTCCACTGAGCTATATCCCCAGCCCTCTAACCCTAACACTAACCCTGAACCTCATCCTTACGTAACCCCAGTGAAAAGTTCGTCAAGAATGGGAAGACAGTGACAGCTCCTCGGGGAGTTTGGTGGGAAGAGGGGAGGGGAGAGGAGGGGCTGCAACTGAGGGCGGGGTGGGGAGCGAGGGCCTGTGGGGAGGAGGGAGGGCAGGAGCGCAGGCAGTGAGCAGCTTCGGAGAAGAGGGTGGCTGTGTCCAGGGACTAATGGAGGGAAGGAATCAGGGAGGGAAGGAGAGGAGGAGGAGGAGGAGGAAGAGGAGGAAAAAGAGGAGGAGGAGGTGAGGTGAGGAGGGAAGGAGGACGAGCCGAGTTTGGACCTGGATGTGGAGGCGAAAGCGGCTCAGCACTGTGTCCTCAGGTTTTCTCTATTAAACGAATGGAGGGGACTCAGGCCTGAGCGTGAAGGAGCCGGACCCACCAGGGATCCAGAGCACCTACCCCACAGAGATGGCCCCAGGGCCTGCTCCAGGGGGGTAGGGAAGAGGAGTGCAGATGGGGACAGCAGTGTCTCTAAGGCCACCTTCCCTCCCGGTCCCAGCAACGGTCCCGGTCCCAGGATCCGGAGGGCCCAGGAGTGCCGTGCCCAACGTGCCCCCAGCTCTTGCAGGGGCTGTGGCTGCTGTCCGGAGGGCATGCACAGAGCTCTGGGCAATTCTTCTGCCCAGATGGTGTGATGTTCTTGGGGGAGGTGGGTGGTTAGATTTGGTTTGCACAGAGTTTTCAGTAGCTCTGGGATTCATGGGTCCCACTGTCACGCTTCAGAGAGACAATTCCACTAAGTATCAATTCACCATATGACCAAGTTCACCAAAATAACTGCTTTATCAAAAGCTTGTTTCAAAAGATTAATCTGTACAAGTACATTCATGCATATTTTTTCAGTTATACTCAACGCATATAAATATATCTTTCACACATAGTGATTCGGAAGATGTTCGATAAACAGGAATACATTTCATATGAGCATAGTTGGCATGGAGATATTCATCGAGGATAAATTCATATGCAGTATGGGTTTAACTGTACCAACCCCAAACTTCCTGTGTTGAAGTCCTGCCACCCACCCCGCAGCACCTCTGAATGTGACTGGAAGAGGAGACGGGGCCCTTGAAGAGGTGACTAAGTTAGAGTGAGGTCCTGAGGTGGCTCCACTCCAGATGGGCGTCCTTATAAGAGAGGAGATGACACAGACCCTACCTGAGGACCCGGTGAAGAAAGCCATCTAAGAGGAGGTCCACCCTGCCTGTGCTTTGTTCGTGGGCCTCTAGTCCCTGGGCCTGGGAGAAAATGAACTTTTGTTCTTTAAATTGTCTCCATGTGGTACTTTGTTATGGCAGTTCTAGCAGACTGACACGATAATCTGTGTGTGTGTGTGTGTGTGTGTGTGTGTGTGTGTGTGTGTGTGAGAGAGAGAGAGAGAGAGAGAGAGAGAGAGAGAGAGAAACAGAGAGACAGAGAGAGAGAGATACTGGGGATTGAATCCAGGGCGTCACGTGAGCTAGGCAGCATTCTTCTCTAGAGCCACACCCTAGCTTGTCTAATAATCTTATAGCCATGTTTTAAAAATGAGATGTATTTTATCAGCACTTTGAGGAATCTTTGATTTGTCAAAAACTTATAGAGTAGTTTCGATTTTTCACACATAAGGAAAAATGGATTCCCTTACCATATTAAAAGACAACATACTAATGATATTCAAAAGTATTGACTCGGGAAGAATCTTTCTTAAAAGAAGATTTTGATAACTGGCAGACTGGTCACAGACCTCCAGCAGCTCTAGCCGGTTCACATTTCACATACATGGTCAGTGTCCCTGTGGTTTGGGATGCAGGTATCATGTTAACTCAAGCTGCTTCAACAAACACACCCCAGGCTGGGTGGCTTCTGCAGCAGACATCATCTCCTGCAGCCCTGGAGTCCAGGATATCCAAGGTCAAGGTCAAAGTGCCAGAAGATCTGGGGTCTAGGGAGGGCCTGGTTCCTGATTCAGGGTTGCCCTCTTCTTGGCCTCCATGACAAAAAGCACAGAGAGAGCAAGCTCTTATGTCTCTATACAAGGGCGCTAATCCCTTCGCAAGGGTGCCACCCTCACGACCTGATCTATCGGGTTAATAATATCCCTTAGTTATTGTGGACTGATCAGGTCTGTAATCTCCCGAATGAGTGTATGGCAAAGGCTAAATTAAAAGAGGCAAGTGGAATGATTTCAGGGCTCCAGGAGGATCAGAGCCCTCTCACAGAATTTAAGATTCTCCTGGGACTAAGACCAAGAAGACCTTCTCTGGGTGGCCCGTATTTATTTAGTTATCAGAAGAAGGGAGGGGAGTACTGAAGAAGGGCAGAACCACTCAAGGACTTGTCCAAGTAAGGTATTGAGTTAATCCACCCAGGAGTGAGATGCCTGAGGCTGTAGTCTTTATCTAGGTGAGATGGATCCAGGTGTCCTCGGCTGTGACCTTGCTTTCCATCTTCATCTGCCATTACAGGCCTTAGCAGGGATTAGTGACTCACAGAGTTTCACTTATTTTGAGTCCACTGCCCATCTCCAGACAAGGAGCTGAGGCCTTAGACAGACTCACAAGTAAATGTGGAAAGCCAATTGGTTAATTTAAGTCCTGCTCAGGGCTGCTTCATAGTGGTCTCCTTTACTGGTTACCTCCCAAACCCTGTGTCCCAATTCCATCATACTGCAGGATAGGATTTCAACACAGGAATTTCTCAAGGATACAAAGAGTTCATAACAGATGTTCATGATAGAAATTCTCACCACACTTTGAGTGCTTGCCTGTCAGGCACTGCGTGAGACTCTGCCCCTGCTGTCCTATGCAGCATCCTTAGAACAGGCCCAAGAGACAGACAGATGTCCCGCAGTCCATACCAGAACGTCAGTATTGCAGCAACAGCAACAAAGTAACTCCTTCTGGTCACAGAGCTGACCATGGGGCCTTCTTATGCTCTGACAGACACAGGCCCTGCCACTACCCACTGCATGCCCTCTATGAGTGGCTTGGCATCTCTGTACCCCGGCTTCTTCACTTGTAGAATGGGGACATTGAGGTTGTTGCACAGAGGAGATGAAATAGATGTGTGGCACCTATAAAGTCCTAGATGTTAGTGATTACTACTAATTTAGGAAATGTGATACTGTATTACTATTCAGTACTGTGTTACTAGTAATTTAGGAAGTACTGTATGGCAGCGTTTGCAAAGTGCTCTCAGTTTCCCAGGTGAGAAACACAGGCCAAGAGAGGCGAATGACTCTGGTGGGGTCCCCAGCCTGTACGCAGCAGGAAGAGACCTCCACCAACCTTTAGCTCCTAATGGAGCAAAGCCGCAAATCTGACAGGAACTCCACCAGCCAACGTCCACAGAGTGTTCCAGGCTCCCGTCTCAGTTTAACAGGCGCATCTGTGAGCTTCCTTCGGAGGAGGGAAATACAGAGGCACCGTCGTAGAAATGCCTGGAACAACATCCGCCCCGACAGCCTGGCGCAATGGTCCAGCAGCCCAGCGTCTCACACAGCTTCACCAAGAATTTGCTGAGAAGACTCCCCTTGGGCCCTGACCCTGACCTAACCCCCAGGTGCCCTGGGAAGATGAAAAGGAGCTGCGAGGTAAAGCTGAGTCTTTGAACCTCAGTCTTTCACTCTTTCATCTTCAGAATTTTCAGAAAACACAGTTAATAAAACAATTCATTTTCATTTTCAGTCTCTTGTGGTACCAGGCTGGAAAGGTTGTAGGTGAGCATATTGTTTTTTTCTCTTGTCGTTTCTTTTGATAATGGTTGTAATGTTTTAATTATATATTAATTACAAGCTTGCCTGCAACTTAATGAACCAAAAAAGATATATTTGTGATCTTCTCTTTAATTATGGTACTTGTTTCAAGTTGGCTTAAGTGCTGCCTGTTTTTTTTAAAAAAACATATACTGTATTGACGTAGAACAGCTTTTTTAAAAGGTAGATTTCAAAAACACTCCATACACATGCACAAATGGTATAAAACTAAAGACTAAACTCTATGTCAAAGGAAATGCTTCCTGTCAGGGAAGGGACATCCCTTGGCCACTGGTCTGTGGCACAGCTGGTGGCCTAAAGTACAGGGGCCAGCATCAGTCTCTTCGGCGTTAGAACTACAAAACAGAAGATTATGGTATTAGGTAGGTTTGCTAAGGTCAGTGCATAGAAACTCTCAGGGAGTAACAGTGCAAATAATAACACTAAGGTACGGAAGTACTCAGCTGGCGAGGATGACACGGCAAAGGAGGGGCTCTAGTCAATGAATTCATCACTGTGCGTTTATTTTAAAACTTCTTTCATTTACATTGATCTGATTTGATTCTTTTTGGTTTGTTTGTTTTCGTTTTTGTTTTTTGAGACATGATTTGGCTATGGAATCCAGGCTGGCTTCAAACTCACAGTGATCTTCTTGCCTCAGCCTCTTGAGTGCTGCAGTTACAGGTGTGCACCACTATATCCAGCTTCCAATTTGATTCGTTTGTTTTTTTGTCTTTTTGAGACAAGGTCTCGCTATGCAGTTTATGCTGGCCTTGAACTCACTGTGTAGCCCAGGCTGGCCTTGAAATCACAGTGATCCTCCTGCCTCAGCCTCCCCAGTGCTGGGATTACAGGCCTGCGCCACCACACCCAGGGCAGTTTGATTCTTATAACCACCCTATGGTTAGTATAGCCAGATCCCTTCTCCTCAAGACCCAGAGAGGCCCAGGGTCACACTGCCGAGAAGCGCAGGGAACAGAAGATCCATATCCTCTCTCCTCTGCCACGCAACCAGATCAGCAGCTTTGTTGGGTTCTGGGGCTCATTGCCAGAGCACAGGGCTGAGTGGAGGAGACTGAAAGACCAAAGCAAAATTACAGTCATTTTCAACCCACTTCAAAACAAAACAGTAGGTTCAAATGGGTGTTGCCTATTTTGACTATGACTCTGGGTCATGTAACAGTGCGGGCTGCCCAGAACTGCAAAAGCCAGTATAAAAAGGGGAAGATGAGCCCTTTAACACAACTTACAGCCTGCTGCCTTCCTCACCGATGTCCAAGTCTCCTGGGCCCTGAAGAGTGGAAGCAGGGGATGGAGGACGCACTACTGGGGACAGAGACGCTTCTATCCCTGAGCAGGGGGAATCACACCATGGAGCTGTGAAAAATGAATCATGTCTTTCCCATCAGGACTCTGCACGATTTCCTGGGAAGCTCATCACTGAGGAGACACTAGAGATGACTGCCTTTTTGGGGGGACCTCGCTATTCCTAGGAAGCCTGGTAGATCAATTTGGGGTTAGATCGCAAATGTAGATCACACGTGTGCAGTGTGTCATGTGACTTGTGGGCTGTGCTCACCTTCACAGGGGATCAGAAAGCTCGACCTGCTTGACAGAGAAAATGTCAGGCTTGGCTGTGTATTTGTGCATTGTCACACTAGGGGTGGCACTGCTTGGGTTACAAACTACTTCCACATGTATCAATGTATTTAAGGTCGCTAAAGATTTTATTGTCTTTATTTTCTGAATGAGAGCATAGCTAAGGTCACATATTGGTGGGCTCAATTAAGGTCAATATTGGTGGCTTCCAGCTAAAAGTCCAAGTCCTCTCCACTCCATCACAAGGTGGGCCACTCGTCTCTAGACACGGACAGAGTGGCTGGTGTGGGTTAATTCCTTCCTTCCCTCTTTCCATCCTTCCCTCCATCCCTCCCTCCCTCTTTCCCTCCTTCTCTCCTTCCCTCCTCCCTCCTTCCTTCTTTGCTCACTGGGAATTGAACACAGAGCCTTGGGCATACCCCAGAGAAGCTCTGTGGTTGAGCTACATCCCCAGCCCTGAAGTGATTTTTTTTGTTGGTTCCTGTTGTTAAGCTGACCGATCTTCTGATTGAGACAACTGGTCCCTGCTTATGTATTCCATTAGCACTGACGGAGATTCTCCAAGGCCACATGGAAAGTTAAGAAATGTCTAGGAAGCCAGGGTTCTAACTGTACTTGCAAGGAAATTGCATATAATTTCCTTCTGCACAAACCATACCTGTAAACCTTTGTAATGGAACATTTTGCTATTCTACTAAGATTGTGCTTTTAAAATTTTATCTACACAGTTCCTCATTACTGTTATCTTAGACCATTGAGAGGTGGATGGGGAGGAGGGGTAGAAGCAGAGAAAAGTAACAAAGGACATCGGGTCTCATTTTTAAAGTGTGTTCTTGGTTGCAGAGTGTGGGGAAGTGATCTGTCGTTGAACTTTATGGTTGATGACCTCTAAAAGAGCCTTCGATGACTCCTGCCTCTTGGCATTCACAGCTTTGTGTAATTCCCTTCCTTATTTCCTGGAGTGGATTTGCCTTGATGGCTAACTTCTGTGTACTCACAAGCATGTCACCTCCGGCCCCCACCCCTACCTCTGTGCCTGCGGTGAGGAACCAAGGTCTCCAGCCCGTGACCAGCAAGAACCTGAGGCCTTCCGGGGCCATATGAATGAGGGTGGAAGCAGCTTCTCTAGCACCAGTGACATCTCCACATGACAGCAGCCTTGACTGGAGCTTTGTGGGTACTGTAAGCCAGAATCTTAAAGCTAAATCCATCCCAAATTCCTCACCCATGCAAACTGTATGATGATAAATGCTGGTGGCCTTCAGCCTCTGTTCATAGAGTGAGTGTCCAGAAGCAGTAGATAATGAATGCAATACATGTCAGAATCACTTAGAAACAACTTGCTAACGTATTCTGGGCCCTAACCCCAGAGATGCTATCCAGCAGATGTGGCCTGAGGTCTTCGCCTTTCTACAAAGACCAGAGGAAAATCAGAGTTGAACATATTTCTGCTTGAGAGCATGCGGGGAGGCCTAGCCAGAGGGAAGCCTATGAGGTAGGGTAAGACTGCTGGATAAAATACAAGATATTTAAATTTCAGATAAATAACAAATAATATTTCATATAAGGATGCATCATGAATATTTGGGATAAATTTATATCAAAAGTGTATCGGCTGCTTCTCCGAAGTTCAAATTTAAGCAAATATTCTGTATGTTTGTTTTGCTAAGTATCACCCAAAAACCCAGGAGAGGTGAAGGCCCAACCGGAAGTGACGTAGCTTTCTTTCTGGATGGTGGTGCTTTGTTCCATTGGGGCATGGAGGCCTGTGCTCTTCCTGCCTGTGGGGAGCCTTGGTGGCCTCATGCCTGAGGGGCTGTGGGGCTGGTTGCATGCTGCCTAGGCCCTGTCCTGCCCCCTCCTAGGCCAAGGTACCATAGGGAGCCCTCAAAGATGCTCCTGGAGTTCCTGCTCAGGCCAGGGGCCTGCTGTGTCGAAGGCCCTGTGCGCCCAGCACCTGGGGAGGCAGTGTGGGCCAGTGAACATGCTGCCTGGTGTGTGGCACCAGCTCTGAGAACTTTCTTGCTCCTTTTAGTGATGTCAACACAGCCTTTTCCAGAGCAATGAATGAATGCCAGTCCTCTCCCACGTCCCTCCAGGAGCAGACGCCTGCAGCTGTTCATAATAGACGAGTGTCTCTCTGGCTCTGAGTCTGCCAGAGTCTCTGATGAGTTCTATTTATTCCAGCCCTCATTCCTGCACAGAGGAGGACGGTTCAGAGACACCCATGGCGGGGGCTTTCACTTCTCTTGTACGCTCTTGCTTGTCACAAGGAATAGCCTTAATTTTGATGTGTTTATTCCGAACTGTGAAATTTCTTCAAAGAGTGAAAGCATGGATGGGAATGTGAGTGTGACAGAGAAAAAGAGAAACTGCCTGGGTAGACTGAAGTGCAGAAGGCAGTGAAGGAAGACAAAGACCCAAAATCTGCAGCTGCGATACAGTCAGATTCACATGCATATGCTTTGAAACCAGACTCAGGAGTGAGGTCACATCACTCTGCTCCCGTTCAGCCTTGCCTGGTGTGGCCTGAAGCAAACTGGGATCTCACGGGAGGGGATTCCACGACTGGTCTCTCTCCTGGGAGAAAAGGTGGCAAGGGAGGGGGAAATCCTGGGTTCTTGAGAGGGAGTCAGTATTTGTCCTGGGGACGCAAGGGTTCCAGAGACCTCCTTGGATGCTGCTTCATAAAACCTGCATGGCCAAAACGCAGATTTGAAAAGTAGAATTCAGGGATGACGGTGTCCTCCCACACCTTGTGTGTCTGGAGGAATCCCTCAGGAACCTGGCAATCTAGGACTCCACCCCCACCTGGCTGATGTAGAGGACCTTCCAATATGATGGCTCCCCAGCTTACAGAATGGCATAGGGCAGCCAGGTGTTGGTCCCCCCCACCCCCAAGTTCCTCTCTTTGAAAGAAGCTAGTCCTCACCTAAGGCCTTCACGTTGATCTCTCTGGGCATCTGAAAAGTTAGTAGCTCCTTCAAGGATTTAGTGTGAGGATTAAGCACAGAGATTATATAAACCCCTCAGTGCTCAGTGCTCAATAAATGGGAGCTGGTAGTATTTCACACAACCTGCATGTTTTGGTGGGGGTAGGCTGGGGTCAGGCGGAATTGTTTTAGCTTCCAGAGACAGAGTTCACATCCGCTGAGAGTCTGTCAGATGGGAAGGAACGAAATAGGTCTTTCATGGAATCCCTCTGCCTTGGAGATGACGAGACGGGTCCAGGCGAGTGATGGCTTGCCCAGGATGCCAGGCGGTGGAGAAACTGCTGTACTTTCAGCAGAAACTGCATCGAGCTGGTGTCACCTGCAGACTCAAGTTCCTACTAGAGCAGACCAAGTGCTCTGAGGTGACCACCACCGCCACCTCCATCACTACTGCCAAGGTGGGCGCCTGAACTCACCATTAGTCAATGAAAATGCTGCGTTCTCCTCTCCTGAGGGAACGGAGAACTAAGTACAAAGGCAAGTCTGTTTGCAGTTAATGACTGTGGGCTTTAGAAATGATTTCGAGATAAAATGAGTACAGAAGTTTATTTGCACTGCAGTAGGCCACTCGCTCAGGAAGAAAGTGCTTGTAGAAATGTAAGAGAAACAGGGCGTCTGTTTTCATTCCTGACCTGTGGGGGCTTGGAGAGAGGAGGAAAAGGGAGGGTTCTGAATCATTTAAAGCTTACTGTGCAGAAATATGACTGTATTCTTTGAAACAGATTAACTTCCAAGTATGCAGTAAGGCCAAGCATTGGTTAACTACCTGGTATGTATCTTAGTTACATTTATTTGTTTAATTTTCATGACAACCTTAGGAGATAGGTGCTCGGAGGATCTCCATTTTGCAGATGAGGAAACAGGCCAAGGAGTTCTTATCAAATAATGATACATGGCGGCCCCAGGGCCAAATCTCACAGCCTGGCTGCAGGTATGTGTTCTTGTATCTGCTGTGCTCCGCCCCCTTGGGGGAGGAGCTAAGAACCACGTGTGCCTGTCGTCACCTCCCTGCCCGAGGTCAAGCACAGCCTCACCCTCAATGCGACCTGCGCTGCCTTCCTTACTGTTAGACCAGAAACTCCCAGGAAACACGAGGGCTCTTCCATGGTCTCTAGGCCTTACTGAAACCAGGACCAGATCTGCTCTTCACTCCATAAGTGGCAGAAGGAACCTGTTGTAATTTTGATATTTTTAATTATGGATTTTTTTTAAAGACACCGCCTAAAACCAGCAACACCAGTGGCAGGGGAGCAGCGTATTTCAGGGAGGTGCACGGAAGGATGCAATGGTAGCAACCCTGTTTCTACTTTTTCTTTAGATTATTAGGCACCTAGTTTTTAAATGCCTCACCCTCTTTTTACTTTATTATTATGTTTTGCAGTACTGGAGATTGGGCCTTAGGCCTTAAACACTCCAGACCAGCGCTCCAACACTGAGCTATATCCCTGCACTTTTTGTCGTTTTAATTCAAGATGCTGTGCCGTAATTTAGAGTAAGTTGTCGCAGAAAGGGTCTTCAGAGGCCTACAATAAACTCAACAGCAAGGAAGGTGCACAAAGAGGCACTTCCCCGTGATTTAGCTTGAATACATGGTTGAAGGTATTCTTTTTAGACACAAGGAAGAATGCTGCACACCACATATTCTGTGCCCGCTCCTCTGCAATTTTATTACTGAAATACCTTGTGGCGCGTTCCATAGTCAATACCATCCAATAAAGATTTGCCTCATTCTTCTTTCTTCTGGCTTTACCATAGAATTTCACTGTTTGGATGTATCAGAATTTACTTAACTATCATCTACTAAAAAGTGTTTCTGTTAGGGCTAGCTTGACACTCCTACACATCCTGCTGAAGTAAATGTTTACACTTGTGTTTATCTTTGTTTCGGCTTGGGTTTTGCCATTATTGTTATCATTATTTTTGTTTTGTTTTATTTGAGACAAGGTCTTGCTACGTTGTTCAGGCTGGTCTTGAACTTACTATGTACCTCAGGCTGGCCTCAAACTTGCAGTGACCCTCCTGCCTCAGCCTACCAAGTGCTGGGATTGCAGGCGTGCGTCACCACACCCAGCTATTGTTATTATTATTTATGAGAAAAACAAACCCTGCAAGTAGAGCTGTGACATCTAAGAATATTTGTGTTTTAAATTTTAACCCACATGCGGAAATGATGTGACAAGAGGCCGGACCCATGTGCTGTCAACAAGAAAGGAGATTCTACAAGTGCTCGGTCAGCCACCTTCCTTCCCTGACACAATTCCTCTGTGCTCCGGTATGACAGGAAGTCAGGTAATAACAAACGTTGACCAAATGGGTACATGGGTCAAAATATTTTAAATCCCTTGAGGGAGGGAGTGTGGGAGCCGATGGACCCCAGGTGCTGACTGTCTGGTGGGAGAGGAGAATCAGGTGTGGTTTTTGCGTCTGCTAATGGGCTGATGGTTCCATGTGCAAGACATTTACCATGTTGCGCTGAGATCTGCTGACACTACATTCTTTTGCCCTGCACTCCAGGAGGTAGAGGAAATGTCTGGACCACGAGTGTGTACACTTCCCTGTATGCTACATCAGTTAGGCACGGAGCGTCCACCTTCCCGTAGAAATGCACAGCTCAAAACGTGCCCCCTGGCATCAGTTTAAGCTCAAAGTATTTGATTTTCTTCTCCAGGCCTCCTGACAGTTCAGCAGTTCCTTTGACGTGAGGCTTTTATGACTCCCACCTGAGCTAGAGGGTTTCACGCTGTGGTAGTTAATGCCTGGGATATACTACCTCCACCTGAAGTTGTACAGTGACGGAGAAACACAGCTGGCTGCAGATGTGCCAGGGGAGAAGAGGAAAGCCTCACAGATTACCTGTGAACGCCCCTGCAAGCCCCATCCTCAACCTTCCTTACCAGGATGGTAGACAGTCAACCACATTATTGCCCTTCTCTGTACCTGCTATGGTTCTACCACATCTCCTCTCCAGCACTGCCAGGCGGGTTTGAAAAATCGTATTTAGACACTAGAAAACAAGTTGCCTGCTGAGCCCGGCCCAGATCAGTGTAATAACACAAGGTACTGAATGCCCGTCTGCCACGGCGTGGCCCTAGACCAGCCCCAGTGATGGACACGAGCGAAATACAAAGCGCTGGACACAGGCAAATTAGAGCAGAAAGACAGGCAGGGAATCACAGGCAGGCTGGTCCAGCACTCAGGGAGACAGCCTGGCCTTGGGCAGTGCTAGTGAAAACAGCAAAGAGGACAGAAATGCAGGAGTCGCCAGAGGAAGAGCGACCAGGCTGAGTGGTACAGCGTGGCGGGCTCCTGTCTCTCCCATAAACTGCAACCTCAAGGCCTGGAACTGCTCTGGGCCTTGAACCTTCCACCGTGGGGTTAGGAGCAGACCTGAGGCCACCTACGGGGCTGGGGCGGATCTGCCCTTCTCATGTTCCCCTCTTTGTCCTCCCTCCTGTCTGCCGTCCTCTGTCTCTACAGAGGGAGGAGAAGGGTGAAGAAAGACATTTGTCTTATAAGTGGTTCCACAAGGCAGATGTAAAAGAAAGGGGAACTATTCAGAAGGGGTGGGTAGGGGTGATTTTGGTTTGGGTTTGTTTTTAGTTTGGAGTTTGAAGTGACATTGATGCCTGGAAACCCACAGGCTGCCATCCAGGATAATTGGCAAGAGGGGACAGGAGGCAGGAATCCCCACAGGGGCCCAGGGTTGTGTCTTCAAATTCCTAGCACACATAGTGATTACCCAGCTGAGCCGGGTGAGCTGGTGCATGCCTGTACTCCCAGCATTCTGGGAGGCTGAGGCAGGAGGGTTGCAAGCTCAAGCCCATGCTGAGCAACTTAGCAACCTAGTGAGACCCTATCCCAAAATAAAAAATGTACAGCATTCAATCTTCAGTACAGCAAAAGAGAAAAAATGGGGTTTAACAGGTGCCCTCAGCTGTTTCTCTTGCTTAGGGGAGTACAGTATGGAGGCTACTTGTCACTAAATGACAGGTGTTGTCACGGGTGCTGCACAAACACATTTACAGCTGGCCTCCAAGCACAAGTAAGTTTACTCACCAAAGAGGCCTTAAACTCTCTCTCATCTTCCCTGTGTGAAGAGAAGAGGTGACATCCAGTGAGGCCTCAGTGGCCATCACAGAGGTGACAAGTGAAGCTGAGGCCTTTGTGCTCGGTAACAAAGGCCCCAGAGACCAAGCAGAAATCATGTCGCTGATCAGACCTCACAAAGCCCATGGGGGAACTGCTCAGCGCCACGGCTGCTCCGTCACAGATTTTCTTCGCTTTCAAAGTAACAAGAGCCCGCCAGGACCCGCTGTCCTGGCTCCTGGGAGCAGACAATGGGAAAACCCAGGTCGAGGCCATGCTCTCCTGCTTGCAAGTTCTGTGAGCTGGGTGAGGCGCATGGCATCACTGAGCCCTCATCTCCCCTTTCTCCCACCCTGTGGAAGCCCCCAGGCTCGAGGCTGGCTTACACGCGTGCATGCGCACATGGTGGAAGGAGAGCTCTCAGAAGTCAGTCGCGCTGCCCCCAAAACCCAAGCCCATCAGGCTTGTCCTGTGAAAATGGAGTTGCTTCCCATAGTTCCTCTGCCCAGAATCGGCACTGGGGAAGGCGACAGAAGAAAGTGAAGTTTGTTTCCCATCTGAAGCAGGTTGAGTTGTGCCCCTGCACAAAGGTAATGTCAAGTCCCAGCCCTGTTAAGATCTGTGAATGTGACCTTATTGGGAATAGGATCTCGGTAGACATCCTGAAGGATCTCAAGACGAGATCCTATCCAGTGACTGCTGTCCTTTGACAGAGAGGAGGGGAAACTTGAAACCTGGAGGAGCACGTGACACAAGGATGGAGGCAGAGATTGGGACCCTGTGTCTATAAGCCAAGGGGGTGCCGGGGTGCCAACAGCCGCTAGAAGAGGAGAGAGGCAGGGAACACGTTCTCCTCAGGCCCTTCAGACGGAACCACCCAGTTTCCCTCTTGATTTCTGACTTCTGACCTCTGCATACATGAGAGAATACATTTCTGTTGTTTAAAGTTACTAAGTATGTGGCAACTTGTTACAGTACTGTAAAAAATGAGCACACTACCCCAGTTGAAAAGTCTTGGCAGAAAGGGAATCTGTTGGGTCGCCTCGGCTGTTCACCCTCAGCTGTCTGTCCTTAAGGACCATATTCTCCCTGAGCTTTTCTTTATCATGTGCCTAATGGTTAGGGCTGGGCAGCCTCGTTCCCTCAACCCCTCAAACGCATCTGTGCCATCAGCAGAGCAGTTATGTGACAGGAGACAAAGCAAACATGGCAGGTGATGATCTGCCTGTGGCCTGTTGCTTGGAGCTTTGACGCTCAAACTTAGGGTGTGTCAGAACCCATGGGGAAGGGCTGTTAAAACGCTGGCTCCCGTGTATTCACACCCGCCTCCAAGTTTCTGCTTCATCTAGTCTGGGGTGGGGACAGAGATTTCTCATTTCTAAAAAAGCTCCCATGCGATGTCACGGGACAGCCCCAGTGACATTTGGAAACAGCAAAAGTGGCGCTTCTCAAACTTTGAGGCACCCTAGAGGAACCTGGGGAGCTTCTAAAATTCCCGGGTCAAGGCTGCACCTCGTATCTATTCATGAGGCTCTTGGGGGTGGGGGAACCTGGGCATCAATAGTTTTTAAAGCTCTTCATGTGACTCGAGGGAGTGTTCCAAACCAGGGGCTTGGAGGCACTTGCTTCTGCCATGCACCCAGTCCTGTGGAAGCTGCCAGATGCCTGTCCAGGCTGGGGCCCATCCCCGGCACCCAGGCCCGGGTCCTAGTGTAGGAGTGAGGGAAGAAAAAAGGAAGAACTGGATTCCTGTGTACGCAACATCTTCCTGTACCTCCTGCTGCCTAAAGGCCTCAATATGGGGGCCCGGCAAGGGAAAGATACCGAAGCTGGGGCCCACAGACCTGGGTGCAAACCCTACTCTGACCTCTTACCTTTCTTTATCTGTACATTCCCTTCCTGAGTTTCACTACCCATGGTCAACTGTGATCTGAAAATAATTAATGGATAATTTCAGAAATAAACAATTTGTAAGCTTTAAGTTGTGTGCCAGTGGGAGCTGCGTCACGAAACCTCACGCAGTCCTATTCAGGCCACAAGTCACCCCTTCACCGGTGGACCCATGCTGTATATGCCACCTCCTGTTAGTCATCCAGGAGCCATTTTGGTTATGAGACCCACTGTCCCTGTAACAAGGTGCTTGTGTCCAAGTAGCCCTGGTTTACTTGATAAAGGTCCCAAAGCACAAGAGCAATGATCCTGGCATTAGAATAGAGAAATTGTAAATTACCTGCTCTAAATCCCAAAGAAAAAAATCTTCACTTAATATGGAAAGAAAAAAATGGTATGCTGAGCTTGCTAAAATTTACAGTATGAACACAATTTCATGTATCTGTGAAACTGTGAAAAAAGGAAAAAAGGATTCATGCAGCCACACCTTAAACTCCAGAAGCTAGAGGCACAATGTGTGAAAAAAACGCTTATTTAAGATGGAAAAGTCATGAAGGCATGGGGTTCGGTACTGTTTGGGGAACCCGGTAGGGGTCTGGGAAAATAACCTCCTACATAAGGGTCCGCTACTGTACTTGTTCTCTGAGTTTCATCAGGTTACTTCTTCTTGCTCTGCTTCCTATTCTGTCAAATGGAGGTAATGGAAAACCCCACCTCAGCACAAAGCTTTAAGAGGTTGGAGGAGCCTGTGTGCTTTGGAGGGCAGCTGCTCAGATGCTAATTTCCTTGCCATTCGTTTCTTCATCCATTTGCGTCTTCATCTTTCTCCCTTCTCACTGCGCGAGAGAAAGGGGCAGCAGGCGGGCGCACCCCCGTTTCTAGTCTCACTGCCAGAGCTTGGAACCTGACGGTGTAGTCTACTACTTTTATCACTGAAAGACATCAACAATAAAATAAACAAGGCCACTTCTTGGGGTTTGCTTATTCTTCAAGATTTCTTTTAAACACACACACACACACACACACACACACACACACACACGGTGTGATGGAAAACTATGGCAGATGTTTACATTTTTTAAATATTTAGTACAGTAAAAGACACATCACCATGACCCGCCCTCAGAATACTGCTCACTTTAACCACACCTATCCAACCATTCTAGTCTCCTGAAGCTGTTCTGGTGTCTTCTTCTGCGAATGGCTTTATTGCACTTTCATGGCTGCTGTGACACACGAATTGATGCAAAACGTTTACTTTGCGTGGCCATTTTGGCTTTCAGGAAGAGGCCTTCCGGATGGGCTTCGGAAGGTGGCAAGCACTACGGGGTAAATGTGTTTGGATGACTGAGAGTATTTTAAGGGGGATTAATGGCAACATTCTTTATTATAATGTTTTTAAAAGTGAAACACTTTTCCATCGCTCCTTATACCCACGCCTGCTTCCTGATGCTAGTGCACTTCGGACCTTTGTGCCCTTTGCCTTTTCCCCTAACTATATATCTTGAAGATTATCCAGAACACTACATGGGTGTTTTCTTTGTCTTCCTCTGGAGAGCATGGGGCCCCCACTTTGTGTGTGTGACCACGGCACATTCACGCATTCCCCATAAGGGACCAGGCCGTCCCCAGGCCACTGCGCCGTCAGAGCAGCAGTGAACATGCTTGCATGTGTTTTGTATTCCCGCAAGCCTGTCTTTGGGGGATCCTCCCACTCTGTTGCCCCCATCTCCGTTACAGCTCCTTCAAGTCCCTCGGCCTGGTCCCGAGACCCCAGAATACTGGCTGCAGCCACCTCACCTCCTCCCCACACAACTGATGGGGCCAAGGGCCTCTGCTTTGTGTGCGTCCTCCAGGGCATCTCGCTGGCGGACTTGATTTATGACGAAGCTCATACGGGCTCTTCTCCCTTCTGTCCATTAAGTTCTTAAGAAATTGCATTCTTTGTTAAAAATTAAAAAAAAAGAAGGCTCTAGCCACAAAGGAGTCTGGACAAGATCATTTTAGTTTCCTTTCTCTGTTTCACAGAAGAGTTCACAGGAGCTTGGGGTACCCAGCACACCCAGCTCCCAAGTTGCTTCCTTTGGTTCACAAATGAGGAAGTGGAGGCTGAGGAAATTTACAGCACTGGCTCAAGGTCATGCGATGGCCCAGGACTGATGGCCTCAGCTGTGGCTCTGACATTGTTCACTCGGTGTGAACAGGAGTCTGTGAATTGGGTTTGCCTCACACTCGCACCTCACAAAAGCCACCTTATATGCACACTGTGAACTTTTTTTCTCTTGCTCTTTATAACAAAACAGCCCCAAAGCTCCTTCGGGGGTATATTCTAGTCATTTCACTCTCCCTGACTGAACTGTGCTCCCCCGGCCTAAATGCATGTGGTGAAATCCTAGCCCCCAGTGCTTCTGAGAAGGAATTATTTGGAGAGGGGTCTTCACAGATGTTATCAAGATAAAACGAGGTGAACTAGGGCAGGCTCCAGCCCAACTGACTGATGCCTTTACGAGAAGAGGCGTGAGGGCACAGAGGTGTACAGAGGGAAGATGGCAGAGGGACACGGGGATAAGATGGCCACCTCCAAGCCAAGGAGAGACTCCTGGGACAGATTTCCTCACAGCCCTTGGAAGAAACCAAACCCGCTACTCCTGGATCTTGGCTCTCCATCCTTGGAAACTGTAGGACAGTTTAGTTCTACTGCCTAAGGCCCCTGTCCATGGAGCCCTGTTAGGCAGCCCTGGCTACGGACTGCACAACACAGGATCTGAGATCTGGTGAGAAAGAACCAGCACCAGAGGGGAGCCCTCGCTTCTCCGAAAGTCACTTTCCTGAGCCCTCAGTGTCTCTTCTCAGTACATTTCCCCAGCTGCCTTCCCTCTTGCTGTTTCTGTCAGGCCAGATTTCTTCTAGAATCTTCCCTCGGAGGGTGTCTCTCTCCACAGACGCTATTTGCAGATCACATCTCTCTGAGGTGGAGGGGAGGCGGCAGGTGCCACCAGCCCGTCTGAGCACCTCAGAACCTCTGGCTTGCCTGGCACTCGATGAGCAGTGCCCTTCCCTTTTCCCATCCCCATGTGTTGGAGGGGGAAATCGTGCTCTAAATGTGGTTTTCCCCATTTTTAGAGGAGGCAAATGTAGCGTGCCAAATGTATTTTTAATGACTGAGATCTGCATTTAAATGTATCCCCCATCTTCGCTGGGTCATTAACCCTTTAAACCCTTCAATCCTTTAATGATTTTTATAGTCCTGTGATGTGTAGGTTTGTTGAAGTTAGCATCCCCTCCATGCTCCCTCGCCCGTAAGATGCCCCTGCAGGTGCTTACACAGGGGTAGCTTACAGATGGCACCGTTCTGATGGGGCTTCCACAGCCCAACCAGTCCTGCCTGAAACTCAAAGGAGGAGGGCTATTTTACAGAACTGTCAAATGAATGACAGGAAGATAGAACAGAAACAAAATTCGCAAGATTTGATTTTTTGTTTTGTTTCTCGTGTTTGTTTGCTTTTTAGACAGGGTCTTGTTATGTACCCATGTTAATTTCAAACTCTCGCCTCAGCTCTGAAGAGCTGGGATTATGTATATGCTTTCAGCCCTACATCCTTATGAGATGTGATTTTTATGGCATATTTGTCTTGACATTCTCTCTGCTTTGGGGATTTCAGGAGAGCTAAACATCTTCACGAAATTAGTTAAGGTAAAAGTTGTTTGTCTTAGTACACTGGGATTGCTATAATAGAACACCACAGACTACCCAGCTTACAAATAGCAGAAATTTATTTTTCACAGTTCTGGACCCTAGAAAGTAGACACCAAGGTGCCAGCAGATGAGACCAAGCTGCTAGTCTGGTGAGGACCATTTCTTGGTTTGTACACGGTGCTTTCTCACTGTGTCCTCAGGTGACAGGAGGGGAGAGAGGTGGCTCTCCAGGGCTCTTTTATTTTTTTTAAATCAGATTTTATTGGTATATTTTACATATGCATAATGATCACATTCATCATGGCAAATTTGTACCTGTACATAATGTACCTTTTCCTTCCTCTCATTCCCCTTCTCCAGGGCTCTTTTACAAGGGCACTAATCCCACCTGGGAGCGCTCTACCCTCGCCACCTCGTCGCCCCTGGTTTCTCTCAACGCTATCACGTGGGAGGGCTTCTCTTTCCACACAGGAGTTTCGGTGGGATGGACACAGACGTTCACTCTCTAGTACTGCTGAAGTCTAAATAGGCTTGTTTGTCTCAGCCCGAGTCCGTCTTGGGCTCCTGTGGCAGCTGGCCCTGGCCTGCTCACCAGCTGCACGATGAGCGCATTTCCTATGGGCAGAGAGGGGAGTCTGGGCTTGGTGCACAGAGCTGGCTCAGCTTTCTAGTGCCTCCAGGAGGTATTGCTGCTGTTGACTTTCCGGGCAGCGACCGGAAGTCAGGCCTGAAGAATGCTGGGTACTGTTCCCCCCACAGAGCCTGTTGGCTGTAGTTCATTTTAAGTCACACTCTTTGCTGTCCCTTAGGTACACTTGTGACAATGACAGTAATGTACTGGAGTGTCCCAGTAAAACCTTTGCTGATGCTTTCACCCATGGAGAACATTTTTTTAAAAAAATGTGAAACCTGTTAAATACTATATGCAGTCAGCTGCTGCCTAGGGATGTTTTGGTCAATGAAGGACCACATACGCAAGGAGATCTCGTAGGATCAAAATGGAGCTGAAAAATTCCTGTCCTCTAGGAAGATTATTACAGAGTAACAGCAGGACACATTACTCACTCGTCTTGGTAATGCTGATGTAAACACATCTACTGCACTGCCAGCTGCATGGTGCATACGATTATGATTACGTACAGCACGTAATACTCAATAGTGAGGGTAAACACTATGTTACTAGTTTATGCATTTGCTCTACCACACTTTGATCACTACATTAGAGCATGCCCCTTCTGCTTAAAAAAAAAAAGTTTACTCAAACACTATGCAAGTTTACACCAGAAGCAGCCTCAGGTAGCTGGTGTTTACCTTGAATGACTCAGACCACCTCAGTTTGGGTAAGCACATTCTTTGAGGTCCACAAGATGGCAAAGTCACCTAACTATGCACTTAGTAGAACATATCTTGCTATGAAGCAATGCAGTCTGTGCATGTTCAGGATGTGGATGTATTGCTAAGTGAGGCTATTCTGTTCTACCGGTCTATTGGACTATTCCCGAGCCTGTCCCACGCTGCTGTTCTTACTGTAGCTTTCTGTTTCATGTGATTGGGCAAGTCTCCTGTCTTGGTTACTTTTCTTTCGTTGCTGATACAAAACACCCAACGTCCAAAGTGAAAGAAGTAAAGGTTTTTTTAGCTTACAATTTGTGGAGGTTTCAGTCCATACTTGGCTGGTTCTGAGGCAGAATGGCACATAGCAGAGGGCAAATGTTCATGGCAGCAGAGCACAGCAAAAACAACCAACAAAAGGGAAGAATGGGGCAAGCAGCCTCTTTCTACCTTCCTTACATTGTAAACAGCCTACCCCTACCCAGGGCTCATGTAGCACTCACATAATCTCCATGCCCTCCCCTTCCACAGGCTCAGGATGTATACAAAGTAAGCACCCTGACTTCCTGCTGAGTCACTCAGCCAAACCTCTAGACTCCCCAAGTTGACACAATGTATCAACCATAACATTTCCCTTCTACTCCTTTTTTCAAGTTATTTATTTATTGCATTCTTCCAAAGAAAATCCAACCTTAATTTGGATTGACAGTGCATTGAGTTTATAAATTAATCATTAATCTAGTTAGGTCTTTATAAAGTCATATAATTTTAATCATCCTACGTGAATCTCCCCAATCTAAACGCAAGGAAAACGCTTCATTTATCCCAGTCATTTTCTGTGGCCTTATCGGTCTAAAAAATGTTCATAGAACTTTTACATATTCTTAGTGAACCAGTGCTTATATATTTTGTGATTCTTGTTGCCATTGTGAGTTGTAATAGTATTTTCTTGCTGCTGCTGTGGGTGGTGGGTGAGAGATGCTATTGCTTTTTGCATGCTGGTCTTCTGTCTGGCAAACTTGCTGAGCCTTACTAGTTCTTACTAGCTCTAATTTGTTTTTTTCTAAGTCAATGAACATTTTGTTTTTCTACTAATACAGTAGGAAATCCCCACCCCAGTTTTGCAGTAGGCAGGCAGTAGGGAATCAGGGGAAGTATGGTTTGTGAGATTGTGGGGTGAGTTCCTGGCACTGCAGCTTTGGATGGGGACAGAAGGAGGAGAACCTGTCTGGGCCTCTGTGACCCTAACATAGCTTCAGGAGCTGACTGGCTGACCGAGATGGAGGAGAGGTGGCCTAACGTTCTGTTAAGGGTGGGAGGAACAAAAAGAGAGAAACATATAGAAAGAGAAGAAAGAAGATGGAGAAAAGAGAAAGGAATAAGGGTCAAGGGGGCCTTCGGGAAACTCAGTGGCCAGTCTGCATCCTGAGAACCACTGGGGGGTAGTAGATGGTAAAAGGTAAAAGGGCCTCAGGTTCCGGAAGATTAGCTAGATAGGAAGAGGTGTGGCCTAGTAGCGATACCCAAAGAACCCCTGGGGAACTTGCTTCCCCTATTGTGGGACAAAGAGAGAGCTCTAGCACTGGGAGACAGGTGCAGGTGCTGACAATCTGTGTCCATCCCTGCCCCCTCAGAAGTCACTGCGTGTGGGGCCCATGCTGCCCGATGCTGCCAATGCTCAGTAACTTCTCCAGGTCTGAAGGTCCCATGTCCCTAGAGTTCCTGGCAATCAGAACTGAACCCACAAGCCACATAGAGCTCGGCCCCTGAGACTGGTCCTAAACACAAGTTTGAGGAGGCAGTCAGCAACGTCGGGGAGCAGTACCCAGGCCTGACCTGCGCAGGCAGCTTGCTCATCTGGCTTAACAAGAAGCCATATTGAAGGAAGAAGCTTGCTTTGGTCGGAAACTTCTCTGGACCTCCGAGAGGCGACCAACGGGCTGCCCTGTGCCCTGTACAGTGTTTCAGGGCCACTGGAAACAGGATGTGGTTTAACAGCCCTGATTACTGACCCTGATTTCAGTGCTGGCTGAGCAGCTATAAAATCAAGCAGCGTGGAAGGTTTTATGTTCCTTCCCGGCCCCTCTTCGAGCTTGCTCTGGACAAGATTATGAACTAACTCAGGGTGGTTATGCTCTGCAGACTTCTGCTTACCCTTTCTGCTCTCTTACTGCCTTTAATGATTTATTCCCCTCAGGGACCCAGATCCTGAACATCTGGGGAGGAGTTGCGGTTTTTTTTTTTTTTTTTTTTTTTTTTTTTTGGTACCAGGAATCAAACTCAGGGCCTAGTGCTTGCCAGGCAGGTGCTGTGCTGCTGAGCTACATCCCCAGCCCAGCTTTGTGTTTTTAAAACGGAAGTCAGGAGAGAAGAGACATCTGGGTGAGTCTGCTCTTGAAGGGAAGCAGAAGGTGCCTTTAGGTCCCCTTGGATCCCGGGGAGCAGGCCTGGCCCTGAAGGTGTGAACCCCTTGAAGAGGCCAGCTTTCCTCGTCTGTGTGTGAGGAAGAGGAGAGAGTAATCTGGCCTAGTGACCCAAATCCCTGCGCTTGTCACTGCTTCACGGGGGTGCACATCCAGGCCAGGCCAGACCCAGCGTCCCCAGCCTGTGGGTGAGGCCAGGTCACCAGGCGCTGCTCTTTTCCTGTTGTGACCCGTCTTACTGGTGGCTGTGAACCAACACTTGCAGTGACTCAGCTTTATAAATAGGACATTTACAGTGAAAATGACAAGAAATTCCCAGAGTCTCCTGCTGGGCTGATTTTAGGCGTGCAGCTCATACAAGCAAAGCCCCCGCTCCCGCATCCTCCTCGCCAACACTGCCGGCTGCTGGCTGACGGCTGCCGTTCGGCTCCAGGATTGGAAACGGACCCTGGAGGCCTGGGTGAGAGTGGAGGGGCCCAGCCCTGACCTGCACAGGCGCCCAGGAGAAGCAGCTCACTGGAGGCTCACATTCCTGCAACTCAGCCCTGTGCAGCGGCCTTGCTGACTTTCACTTACTCCAAAAGAAGGGTGTTTTTCTGGCTGCCACTTGGTAGATGGGAAACCAGAATTTAAACCCATCTCTGGCTCACACTGGATCTCAAGAGATTAGGCACGTATTCAACTTACCAGGAGCACAGACTAAGGAGGCAGAAGGAGCTAGGCGTGGTGCAATCCCAGCACGCGGGAGGCCGAGGCAGAAGGATCGCTGTGAGATCCAGGCCAGTCCCAGCTACACATAGTGAGTTCGAGGCCAGCCTAAACTACATAGTGAGACCTGCTAGAGAGAGAGAGACTGAGAGAGACAGAGAGACAGAGAGGGAGAGAGAGAAGGAGGAGGAAAGAAGGAAGGAAGGAGATGGATCATACTAAAGAAAAGGAAACGTTCCTTTTTCTGGGGAGAAGGGCAGGGGCAGGCGACAGTGCCCTGGGCCTTGGGAATGGTGTGATCTTTTCTGTCCCGTCTTTCACCCAGTGACCTGTTTCTTGGCAGGAGGTCTTTTCTGAAAAGGCAGAGTTCAGGCTGCTGGAGCCCCTCAACATCCTGCCTCAGCTGGGGTCAGTGGAGAAGCAAAGAATGCAGCCCTCACAGAGCCAGAGGCCCCGCATGGAGAGGCCCTGTTCTTGCAGGTTTAGGATCCAAATGCTGTTCAAATATTTGCCCAGCAACTCCCAGTGCGCTTTGGAACAAGCAGCCAGAGTGGCCCTCGCTGAGTCACTGGGTGCTGAGGCAACGCACAGCAGTGTGGACGCAGAGCCTTTTAAAGCTCCTGGCAATTCTGCCCTCCTCATTAGCCAGGCTCTGCCTCACCGAGGGACCTGGGGACAAGGGCGGGCTCTGCTGCTAGGCTGCTCAGTACAGGGGCACCGTCCTCAGCCTTGGGAGGAAGCCGGTGCCTCGAGCCTTCGTCTAGCAGCTGGCCCTGCCAATGATGTTCAAGGCTGCAGAGCTGTACTCCCAGCGAGCCCTGAGATTTCCCCTCTAGGTTCCCCACAAGCTTCTAAATTCGTCAAGTTCCCAAAAGAAGCTGCAAACTGGCTTGTCCTTGTACATCCCCCTCAGCCAACAGCCTCAGCCCGCCCCAGTCACACTAGTTGGAAACCATCCTCAACCGTGGCTCTCTCCTCTTCAGTCTCCAGGGTCAACTGATTCTCTCTGTGGGCACCTCTGGCCCCCAAATCTCTCCTTGACTCCTGAAGTGCTTGGCTGGGGCTGTATCTTGCCCACCCCACCCCCTTCCTGGTCCTGACCCGAAAGTGGGCTCTCGGCCCCATTTGCACTAATCCGAGCCCTTGGAAGCAGGGTTTCTCTGGAGGCTGTAAGGCCGGAACCAGAGAGGCCGTGGCCAGGCGCCCTGCTGCCAGGAAGCCCGGCTGCTGCCCAGAGCCGCTGTGTTAAGGAACGGGCCGGGACTCCGGAAGCTCAGAGCAGCGCCGGCCCCTCCAACCCATCCATCAAAGTGGCCTGGGTTCCCTTCCAGCTCCCCAACATTTCGTTTTAAGAAAGATCAAAACTACAGAGAAGTTTGCAGAACACTCCGGAAAACACCGGCGCACCCTTCACCTAGACTCACCAGGTATTAGGATGTTCCTACGCTATTTTCATCTTTCTATGCATGGGCACATTTTTTTCCCCTGAATCATTTAAAAGTAACTTGGTTCTCTCGTGTAAGTATTTCAGCGTCTCTCCTAAGGACATGAACATTTTCCCACGTAATCCCCTGACCATGATCACATCTGAGAAATTTAACAATGAAAAAATATTACGTAAAACATCGATTTTTGTGAAATTTTGGGGGGGATACCAGGAATAGAACCCATGACCTCACGCTTGCTTGGTAGGTTTGTGCTGCGGAGCTACATCTCTGACCTCACTTATCAATTTTGAAAAAGGAATTTTGAATATGAATGTACTATAGTTGGCTTTCTCTTTCTCAGTGCAATCAAGGGTGATAATTTTTTTTCATTTTAATTTTTATTAGTACACATTTTCAGTACACAATTTTTACATCTATCATGCGGAGCTGGGACACGCATGAGGGAGAAACGTTGTGTTTAGTTTTTATCACTGCTCAATCATTGAGACAGATTCCCTATCTTTTTTTAAATTTCCTAATGTTAACATTTTTTGTAGCATATACCCCATTTTGGATTTATTTTTCCTCATAATCAAAGTTTTGCTAGATTTTTTTTTTTTTTTTTGGTGCGGGCACTCAAACTCAGGACCTTGCACTTGCCAGGCAGGTGCTGTGCCACTGAGCTACATCCCCGGCCTGTTGCTCAGTGTTTTTAATAAGACTACAACAGAGATGATACCATGTTCTACTTTGCATTGAGGATAACATCCTGTCATTTTGTCCATTACTGGTGGAGATAAATTTGATGGCTTTTACAAGATGAAACCTGCCAGGTTTCCCCATGGTAAATAAAGGTGCCCTTTTCCCTCCATCCCCGGGAGTAATTACCTAAGTATATAGTATGCCCTTTCCCTGGGCTCTAGCTCCCACAGGTCTCAGCTGGGGGCCAGGTGAGACCTGACTGCCCTGGCTTGTGCCGCAGAGCTTGTCTAGAACAAAGGGGGTGCACGCTGTGCTCAAAGTCCAGGATGTGAGAGGCCGCCCAGAACTGTGGCACCTTACAATCCCGGTGCTCCCAGTTCCATTCTCTAAAGCTTCAGGGGCGGAGGAGGCACCTCCAGCCCCACCCACTTCCCAGCTCCCCTGGAAGCTGCGTATGGCCAGTGACAAAGTTCCAGTGAGCAGCAGGCAGTGAGGACATCTCACTTCTGCATAGGGACAGTGCCTTTTTCTCTTCCCTTGTAACATAAACAGCAGCCTGGCTCCTTTGTGCCGGCCCTGATCGTCTCCTGTGCCTCGTTCTCCACAGCAAATAACACTGCTGGCAGTGTCGTGCACCGCAGTTGATTTGTGTCAATTATAAGACATGCTTTGGTAGCAACTGCTGGACACCCATTGCCCCAGACCCGGCAGGGGGGCCGCTGGCCCTCCAGGCACCACGGCTGCCATGGCTAACAACTGCTGGGCTGAACCACAGAAAAATACCAAGCAGCAATTCTTCAGCTGTACACAAAGGACTTTGTACACCTTTTTCAAGCCCTTCCAGCTCTCATCCCCCAGGGAGAGGAAGTGAGGAGCACAAATGTGGAAGGGAATCAGTTGCTTCTTTCTCCTGGGTGAGTCCTCGGCAGGCCCGTCCCTACACTGGCCGTGGGGCCAGAGGGCAGGAGCCACAGGGCCCACGGTCCACCAGCAAGCTCAGGCACATGCGCCTGGCTGACTCTCTGGGTTCCATGCCGAAGAGAGGGGTGCTTTCAAAGCATGAATGTATTACATTTAAAAACGTGCAAGTCCTGTGAACCAGGAGATTCTTTGTTTGGGAACCCACCTTTGAGAGATGCTTATGTGTATGCACAGCTTATAAGAGCAAAAGTGGCACCTAACTGTCCAGCAGTCGGGAGCGGCCGCCACGTGGCCTTGCGCTTTATGGAACCCACTTCACAAGTTTCTAATTCTCATTTTCTCCAGCGTGTGTCTGCGGTGCGTGATGGCTACAGTCATTGTGAGGAGGCGGTGTGTGTACGTAACGGATCTTAACTATTTTTATGTTCTATTTCCATCCCTTCTTTCCCCCTCCCTCCATTTCTTTCTCATCTATTAAAAAAATCTATCCCCTCATTTACTATGATCTTTCATTTTGCTTTGTATTTATATTTTGGGTTCCTCATATAAGAGAAGCCACAAAATATATGAGCTTACGTGTCTTTTTTTTTGGTGGTACCGGGGACTGAACTCAGGATGTTGTGCTTGCCAGGTAGGCGCTTATGCCACTGAGCTACATCCCCAGAAATGTGTCTGACTAATTTCACTTAACATTATTGGTCTCAAGGTGTGTCCATTTTCCTACAAATGACCCAAATCAATCCTTGACAGCAGAATAGTACTCCATTGTGGATAAATACCACATTTTCCTAAATAAGTAAATAAATACCACATTTTCTTTATGAACAATTGAACTGCAAGGACTAAGGTAGAAAGACCCTTGTGGATTTGTTATTCAGCAGAAAATAGTAAACTGAAAAGAATACTTACAAAATTTATATATATCCCTCCCCCCCAAAAAAACCTGTGTGTTTTCTTGTCTAGAATTCCCTAAAATATCGCTGAAGATACAGGAAAGTTTGGAGAATAGAATAACAAGCACATGTTTGCTTCAACAGGGACCATGTTCACCACCCAGCAGCTGAGGGCAGCTCAGTCCCCAGATCTTTGCCGAGCGTTTGCCATCTACAGACACGACTGAAGACCGTCGTGATTGAGCAGCACAGATGCGTCACCTGCCGTCTTTGTGCCTCTTGGGTTTTTTGGGTGGGGGTCAGACAGAATGCAACAGTGAAACAAATGCATGATTACAAGGGCGGGTGAAGGTGAGCACTGTGTGGAGACCGGGGCTGGGCTGGGCCTGCTTCAGAGAGGAGGGCAGGACAGGGTGGTCCGAGGAGGGGATCCAGTGCAGGGCCCTCAGGAAGGACTCAGCCGTGGAAAAGCACTGAGACAGAGGCTCAGACACTCTGGGAACCAGGGCTGCTAATGACCTGGGGCAGATGAAAATGTGAGGTGCACCCTGCTGGGCGGTTCAGTCAGAGCCTTCTGGCCATGCTCCCAGCAGATGTGAGACCCCTGAAGGACGGTGACCTCCGTCTCTGCACATGCTTGGTATCTGCAGCTTTGTCACCCATGGAAGGCACCACGGAACCCCCAGCTGTGTGACATGACTGCTGCCGTGCCCCCGGGAGAGGCCCCGCCGCACACCTGATCCTGGCCCCCCGGCACAGCCCCTCAAGGTTGACGAGGGCCTTTCACTCTGACACCGCTTGCTGCCACCTCAGGGGACAGTGGTCACAAGGAAGAGGTGGAGCAGGGACAGAAGGGTAGGCCAGATCGGACCCGAGGTCCCAGGGAGCAGGGAGGTGGCAGGAGGTGGAACCACAGGTCCAAGTCCACCAGGCTTCGCTTACAAAACACAACTCTGAAGATAAAATGACTATAAAATCCAAGACGGTGGCCCTGCACCTTGAACCCCAAGCACGCAGCCCCTCTGAGCACAGGGCCCCCTGGCCACACTGCCAGGCTCGTGGAGATGACAGGCCACCAAGACTTTCCCTTCCAGTGGGCACTGGGAAGCAGAGTACCAGGCGAGGGGCAGGTATCTGTGGGTCGCTGTGAAGATTTGGGGCTTTGCTTTGGGTTCAGAGAAATCAGCAAAGAGTTTAAAGAAGAGAAGTGACTCATAGTCCTTGCAGGGAAGGGTGGTGACTCAGGGAGAGAAGGACTAAGGTGGTGGGTGAGAGACACGTTTTGGATAAGGGTCGAGGAGGTCAGGGAGTCGGGGGAGGGGGTGTCCGGGGTAGGAGGATCAGTCCTGGGCAGTGCTGCGGCTGCAGGGGAGGGGCACAGCTTCGGGGTGGTGGGAATGATCCACAAGCAGGCAGTTCCGCGTGGCCTGCCTCGAAGCCGGGGGCCTGGGACCTCGGGTCTGCAAACACCACCTCTTTGTCACATCGTTTTTCTGTCTGCTGAATTAAGTGGCATAAGCTGTGCACCTCTCTGTTCTCCTAGCAAGTTGTCTGTCACCTGTGCAAGCCTCCCCTGAGCCGGTGTGGGTGTCTGGCTGGGCAGCGTGCAGCAGAAATCATCAAGGCAGCGGGTGCAAGCTGAAAGTGAGGCTCCCTCCTCCTGCAGCTCACCTGCTCTTAAGTCCGAAGTTAGACAGCTGGGTGTGGCCTGTCATCCCGGCACTCCAGGAGGCTGAGGCAGGAGGACAGAAAGTTTGGGCCTAGCCTGGGCAACTTAGTGAGACTCTGTCTTTAAGTAAAAAAAAAAAAAAAAAAAAAAAAAGATGAAAAGGCTGAGTTGTAGCTCAGTGTGAAGGCCCTAGGTTCAATCTCCTGTTCCACAGTGGGTGAAAGAGAAACCAAGCTGAGGACAGGAGCCAAGAGGAGCCCACGGGAGAGGGTGAAGACTCAGGTGAACGGGAGGCAGAGCGCAGGGTCGCAGCTGAGCAATCCGCCTGTGCCTCGCTGCCTTACTGTCCCCCGCCCCGCCTGGCTTGTGTCTGCTCCCAGGACGGCAGAGGGTGCCTGGCTGTTGTGGGCAGAGGCTACAGCTGGGTTTTCCATTTGCTTTCAAATCTCTATTTCACAGAAACTACACAGTCTCCCTTTTGGGAACCATTAAACCAGCAAGAAATTTCCGAGCATGGTCAAGTCACAGAGGGGACATGAGGGCAGGCAGCAGGAGGGGGCTGAGGACAGAGGAGAGGTGGGAGGCAGCTGCCAGCTGTCCCGGCCTGCGGGGGGCTGTGGGGGGCAGTGAGTCCTGACTCAGCCTCACCGGCCATCCCTCTGGGCTGCAGCTGCTGAGAGCGGTCCGGGCACCCCTGCCCTTCCGGGTGGCGCTGGAGCAAACTCTGGAAAGATCAGTGGGAAGAAAATAAACTGCAAGGAATGTCTCCGACTTACTAATTTAGAACGGACAGCAAGCAGAAAAGGAGTCTGCGGGAGAAAGAAAACTGCCTTCCTCTGTCCTCCAGTGGCTGAGCCGGCTGTGGTTGCCCAGTGTTTTGGAGGATGGCTGTCTGGCCAGAGAGCTCTTGGGATGCTGACTCAGTAGGCACAAACAGTAGGGGGCCCAGCTTTTCCCACAGTGTCTACAGGAAGTTATAGGAACTTCCAGAAGCTTGGGGTTAGAAGGAGCAAATGGTTTCTTTCCTACAGAGCCTTACATACATTAACGCGCAATAGGGATCTTCCAGGAGGGCCTGGATGTCCCGGCTAGCTTCCTGCTCAGAAACGTTGTGCACTGTACCTCTTGCCTTGATTTGTCAGGTTAGGAGACCTCAGTGTCTCCCTACCCCCGGGAAGAGAGGTCACAGTGCTCCCTTGCTTCTAGGTAGGCAGCTCTGCAGCTAAGGAACATGATGAAATCCAGGCTTCGGGCCTTCTAGGGAAGGCTTTCTGAGCTCTTAAGACACAAGCCAGGTACTTGCGTCCTTCTGTCTTAGTACACTGCTGGGTGGAGACTCGAGTTTGGAGCTGCTGCAGCCATGTTGGAATCATGAGGGGAAGCCAAGAAAATTTCAGAGAAGCTGGTCTTGACCTTTGGAGTTAAGCTGCTGCAAAATTCCCCCACCCCTTGTGGCCTTTTAGATTTGTCTCTTTGTTTGAGCCATGGCATACGTTGTGGTTTTCAATTTATACCATCTGAAACCAAAGGGACAAAACCCAGTTCATAAACTCATCTCCAATTCCTTGAAGCCCAGCAGATCCTCCAGGTTAGGGCTCTGTTGAGAAAAAACTCAAGTGCCTAGTACTCTCTGTATCACAAACAGGTGTGCCATACATAGTCGTATGAAAGCACTGAGGGAGGTAGTCCTGTTTCAAAATCTCATTTTTGCCTGAGAGTTCTAACCATCCAAAAATTTAAAAAAATACAATCTGGTTCCTAGGCCTCCTAGCCTTTACAGAGCCTTCTGCCTCCACTCAGCAGAAGAAGGAGAAGTTAAAGACACCGCAGATGTCTTAGTGCTCACCCCGCTCCACAGCCCAGGCCCGGCTAGAGCAAGTCCAGATCTCCTGGCCTGGGTGGCCGAGTCCCTCTGAGTCCCTCCAAGCTCACTCTCTTCAGCCCCGCACCTCAGGGAGCGCTCAATGTGCCAGGTGCCCAGCCTGCCTGAAGCTGGTGGTCTCTAGCGTAGATTCGCTTGGGCAGGGGCAAGAGAACTGAGCTCCTCCTCCTCCTTTTCTTCCACCAGAGCCCTGCCTGATGCTCAGGGAGGCAGCTGGGACTCGGTTAGCCAATACTGTCTGTCTGTCTGTCTCTCCACTGAGGCCTCTTATGTGTATGCATTCATTACATCCTAGAAAAGGAATCCCAGGACACTCCCTCCTGCCTCCCTGTGGTCCCCACTGCCCCCCCCCTGCAGCCACTGGTACAGTGCAAATACACCATGGAGATTGATTGGTTCTGGGGCTGATCACACTGCATTTGTTTAGCAGTTTTTCCCACCTCTGTGATCAACAGCAATTTCAAGGTCTACAGGAGTCATCCTCACAGGTTGGCATCTATTGTCTTTCTGCCTAGTATTTGTTGTTGTTTCTTTTCGGGGGGCTTGTTGTTGTTTTGTAGACCTGCTGGGTGCTCCATTCAGCAATGCAGTTCAGGCTGGCCTTAAACTCACATGTAGCTGACGCTGGTCTCGAACTTGCAGGGATCCTCCTGTTGCAGCCTCTCAGGTGCTGGGATTGTGGGCATGGCTGGTCTTTCTGCATTGTTGATGCCTGTTGATGCCTTGGATCTCCCTGTGCTCAAGCGCATCTGCCAGGACATATATACACCATGCTGGTGGCACTGGGAGATGGCTTAGGGATGGGGTTCTGCTCTTTCTCTCACAAAGATGCTCTTGAGCTCTTGGGGCTCAATAAACCTGAGTCTGTGAGTGAACAGTGGGGACCCTGATTTTTGACATGTTCAAGTGCAGCGCTCAGCTCACAATGCCTCATGCCAGATTGCACCTGATAAGTGTGTGGGTCTGGAAAGGCTTCCAGGAAGAGCTGACTCTTGAATCCAAGTTATAAAGCTCTACTTCTTAATCTCTTAGATGGACAGGAATCAGCAGGGCTCGTCAGCAGGGCTGGGGTGCAGCCTGTGAACCTGCATTTCTCACAAGCTCCCGGGAAACACTGGTGCTCTGAGAGGCAAGGTCACAGAGGATGACTACGGGTCACTCAGCCCAAAGGGGGAGGTGAGAAGCACCCGGGAGAGGAGGCAGTGTGAGCAGGGACAGGGTGAGACGGGAGCAGTGAGGAGGACCTGACCCACCAGGGAAGGGACACACGGGAGGGCCTGGTGTGGGAGTGTGGAGCGTGGCTTTATCCTGCTGGTCACAGTGAGTGTCAGAGTGGATGTCTCAGTTCTGTCAGACTTTTCTGACAGCCCCCGTGGACACTGGTAAACCACTGCCCAGCAGAACATCTGATTTATTGAGTCTGGAGAGGGGCTCAGGAATCTACATTTTCGTTTTTCATTTTTCTAAGAGACAGAGTCTTGGTGTATTGTTCAGTTTACCCTCAAACTCCTGGGCTCAAATGATCCTCCTGCCTCAACATCTCAAGGAGCTGGCGCAACCGGTGTGTGCAACCACGCCTGACAGATACTGCACTTTTAAAAAACAATTCTTAATTGGCTGTGTTTTTTCCATCCAAGTACTAAGCAGGCCCAACCCTGCTTAGCTTCTGAGATCAGACGAGATCAGGTGCGTTCAGGGTGGTGTGGCCGTAGACTGGCTGTGTTTTTTATCCTAGAATTGGCCAACGCTTTATCCCATCAAATAAGGGAGCAGGACAGATGAGGGTGACCCCAGAACACTCCAGCGCTACGTACCCCTCATTCACTGGGCTGCCAGCTCTGGGCTTGTCTGTTTGCCAGAGGCCTTGATAAAAACCAAAATACTGTTTCACAGTATGAATGCTGGAGACTAAAGAATTGAAGTTAGAAAGTGGGATTTTCCAGTTTCACAGATCGATTCTGAGTTTTGAGGACTTATATGGTATAGGTGTGGCTGGAGAAGACAGGAGACCCTGAAGCTGAGGAGGTTAGCAGGCTTGAGCCTGGGACATTTACTGGCTGAGACACACTTACGAAAATTCAACTTTTGAGCTGGGCATGGTGTCACACACCTATAATCACAGTGTTCAGGAGGCTGAGGCAGGAGGATCATAGCAAGTTTGAGGTCAGCCTGGGCTACCTAGTAAGTTCAAGGATGATAGGAGGGCTGGCACTGGGGGACTCCCTAGAAGGTCCCAGCTGAGGGCTGTGAGAGGGCCCTGGGGCAGATGGAATCATGGAAGGATCTAGTTCTGAAGAAGGCTAAAAGGATTCCGTGAGGGGTCTGCAGCAGTAGGACAGAGAGACATTCGGAAAGTAACAGGGTCTCAGGACAAAAGCAGGCACCCAGGGCAAGCCCAAGGAGGGACCCGGGGAGGCCGCAGCGGAAGACCAGAGAGGCAGAAGCCTGAGGGTCACAGCTGAGGCCTTGCTCTGGGCAGAGTGCAGGACTGGGTGAGATCACCGGGAAGTCAACCAGCCTCAAGGCTGTGGCTGGCCTGGAGGTATAAAAATGTGTGTTTCCTGCCAAGATATCCAGAAGACAGATAACGTTTGCTGTAGGCAGCAGATGCAGCAATCTGAGACCTTGGCTCCGGATTCCAAATGAGACTCTGGCAAAACCATGCGGGCAGCACCATAGGTCACCCACACCCGGAAGCTCCAGGCCTTGCAGACCTTGCAGCTGCGGCTGTGCGCGAAGAAGTCACTCTCCCTCCCTGTGGGTCCCAATGCCTCTGGCAGGCTGGTCCGAGTCAGTGCATGGGACTGGCACTCTAGCAGTCTAGAATCTTTCAAATTATAAAATAAAATAAAATAAAATAATTATTCTTTTCTATTATAAAAAGAAAATATACATAACAAAAATTTTGTTTTCAAATGTCCAAAGCCTTTAAAAGGCTCCTGTTTCAGCCCTGAGTAAGACGTAACCCTTGACAGGCTCATTGTAGGAGCGCGGTCACAGATGCTCTGAGCTCTTGTTCCTTGTCCTGATTCTCCAGGCAAAAGGGACCACGCGGAGGACGGGCGGCAGAACTAAACAACGGCTCCTTCAAACACCAGCAGGTGTTTATTAAGCTCCCGCTCATTCATTGAGTCTGTCCTGATTTCAAGTGACATAGGCAGCTTAGGCCATGTGGGAAATTTACTGGTTATTACAAAGGAAAAGAAAAAAGAGAAGATGGTGAGGGAGAGAGGAAAGGAGGATAAAGGAAGGAAGGGCGGAGGGAAGGAAGGCTAGATCAAGGCAGTCCCGCGCTGGAACGGTGCCGGCAGGAAGCTCCGCCCCCACACCCATCGTCTCAGCTCCGCTTCCTCAGTATCAGGTTTCTTTCAGGCAGGGTTTCCCCAACTGGTGACCTTCAGGGACTCTAGGATTGCTTCCTGCTAAGTTGGCAGCACCCACAAAAAGCCACCTCTTCTGCCGCTGCAGTGTTCTAAGGGATGCTTCTCACTGGTTATGCTTGGGTCACATGTCCACTCTTGAGCCAATCATGCCAAGAGGATGCAATGCTCTCCTTGGCCAGGCCAGCTCAGAGGCTCACCCTTGGGAGAGCGTGGTGGTGTTGGCCCCCGTGAAGCCACCCAGAGAAGTGGGTCCTCGAAGAGAAATTGTGCAGTTCAGCTGGGTGTGGTAGTGGACGCCTGAGATTCTAGCATTCTGGGAGGCTGAAGCAGGAGGATTGCAAGTTCAAGCCCAGCCTGGGCAATTTAGCAACTTGGGGAGGTCTTGTCTAAAAAAAAAAAAAAAAAAAAAAAGACTAGGAATATAGCTCAGTGCAAGGGTTCAATCCTCAGTACAAAAAAATGAAAAAGGAAAGAGAGAGGAAGAGAACAAGAAAGGAGGAAAGAAAGAGAAAAAGAAAAGAAAGAAAGAAAGAAAGAAAGAAAGAAAGAAAGAAAGATTTTGCACTTATCAAGAGTGGCATGGCATCCCAAGCTCATGCCACCGCACTTAGCTGTGACACGATAAAAGCAGCTTCATAGATCTGTGATCTTACAGTGACAGCATCCCAGCTCTTAGAAGGGCCCTCTGTGTGGATTGATGCGTCACTGTTTTGAAGTTCTTAATGTTTTTTTTTTTTTGAGACAGTGTCTCACTGTGCAGTTTAGGCTGGCCTTGAACTCACTATGTAGCCCAGGTTGGCCTTGAACTCACTATGTAGCCCCTGCTGGCCTTGAACTTGCAGCAATCCTGCCTCGGCCTCCCTAGTGCAGGGATTACAGGCGTGCACCACGAGGCCAGGTGAAGTTCTTATTTGTTAATTTGATATTTGATATCTAATTACTAATTTGTTATTGTCTTTTTTGAGACAGGGTCTCTCTATGAACTCACTTTGTAGCTCAGGCTGGTCTCAAACTCACAATGACCCTCCCATCTTAGCTTCCCGAGGGTTAGGATTACAGGTGTGCACCACCATGCCCGGCTAATTACTAATTCTTAAGAATTTAAAAGTCTTACTAATCTGGGACTAGTGACCTCCCGTTTCATTTTTCACCGAATCCTACCAGTCAGGCAGCTGGTCTTGCCACTACCCTCCTGTGACCGTGGGGACTTCAGGGAACACTGTCCCCTGGAGAAAGGAGACACAGGACCCATTCAGGGACAATAAGGAGGCCGTGCTGGTCGAGGCCTGTAAGGAAATGGGGGTGAAATTGTTCACTTGGTCATGTAAAACTTTAGAATACAAAGCTGAGGTTTTGTTATTGCCAGGGAGCAGGGACCAAGGGCGGAGTTCCCGGGAAACCCCTGCTCTATGGGACCCGGGGGTCCCCAGGCTCAGCACAGCACAGCAGTGGTGACACTGGGGAGGCAGCACCCACCCAGGCTGGAGGCAGGTACTGTGCAGCTGTGCCAATGGCAGGCATATGTGATTGGTCACAGAAGCCCTCCCAAAGTATGCTAAACCTCTTGTCTGGTGACTGACAGGAAAATTCATGTGGGAGAAATCTGGAACTTGCTTCCAGATGAAGGCTGGTGTATGAGCCATCCCAGGGACCGCACAGTACTCCTCAGAGATGGCCACTCCAGCCAGGAACCCAGCCAGCAGGTGTCCTCAGACCCGAACATCTCTATAGTCCTGGGCTGATCTAAGGGTTGAGATTTTTACATCACAAAGGCAGGTAAAATATCCCTTACATCTTGGAAGACTATAGGGACCTCCAGTTACTCAGTGGGGCGACAACATGGAACAAGTAGAGAAATTTTACCCTCCAGTCCCTGGGCTTTGCAGTTACATGAACCATTTTTATGCTATTTTTATAATAGAATCATTGACCCCATATACTTCTTTTTTGTTCTGAGATTTGGGGCACCACCGTGCTCCTACTAGTTGCGTGACTTGCCCCCAGCACCACTTCAGTTTTTCCTTCCTTTCTGGTATCATCGTGGCCTTAGGCTTTTTGTAAACTCAACTAGTTCCAGTTACATATATTCACCGTTTTCTTTCTGATGATCAAAAAGTAGAACTATAGCAGGGTCACTGCCATCAAGAAACTTTAATTCTGTTTGGAGAAACAAGATCCAATATATAGGAAAAACTCCAATGAACAGAAGGATTTGAAACGCAGAGGAGTCCGTTTTGAGGTAGGCCTGCTGTGGGTAGACGTGGGCAGTGCCTTCCTCCCAGTGAAAACCTGAGTCTGGGCCGCCGCTGGATTCAGTGCCGTGGTCTATCTGTTGGAGAAAGGGTGCTCGGTGACAAGCTGGTGGGGAGGAGACTTCAGCTGCCGAGGGACAAACAGCAAATAAGATCAGGACGTTCTGTGGAGCAGTGTGAGATCTCCTTACCTTTATTCAAAGGCAAGATAGCTGATATCTGTAGCAAATAAACTACCAGAGCGCGTGGTAGTGATCACTGGCTGACAACAATCAGTTACTCGTCCCTTGTTGCGGCATTCACAGCTTCAGCTTCGGAGGCCCACGCTCACAGAAGCCTCCCAACTCGGCCAGGGGAAAGCGGAGTTCTGAGAGCTGGTCCAGGGCTGGAAAGAGGAGGGCGCAGCCAGGAAAGGAGGCAATGGCAGTCAGGAGCAGTTGTCGGACCCAGTGAGAATGAGAGGTTGCAACAGCCACTGGGGCAGAGTTCCAACCCTGCGGCAACCTTCCTAATCAGTGCCTGGAGAGAATCAGTGCAACTAGTACACAGCCCACCATGCCCGGCTCTGCACCTGCCTTGAGGTGGTGACCCCCTGCCTCTCCGCTGGGTGAGCTGCTACCGGCGGAGAGCAGCAGGGAACCTCAGCGGTGAGCTGCAGTGGCTCCCAGGGATCTGGCCGAGGAGCAGATGGGGGCTCCAGCACCACAGTGGGAGGGAGATGCAGATGGAGGTGGATTGCGTGGCTCCACGCCCTTCTCACTCCAACATCAGGCAGGAAGCACGAGCTGGGTTGCCGGGGCTCAGCTCCCACCCTGAACTCTCCCTGGGAGCACCTTGAGTCTCGGTGGCTTGAGCAAGCACCTCCTGTTCCTGGCAACAATGGGATGAATCCACGGTCTTCAGGACTCACCCCAAACTATTAATGTGAGCACCAAGAGGGTCTCCTTACAGCTTGCACATGTGGACCTTGCATGAACCCATAGCAACAAATTAGATGAAAAGCAGCAGACCGGGAGTCTGAAAAACAACATATTCTATACAACAGATGCGAGAAAATCCTCCAAATCTATTCTAGAACTAATCCTTAAACTCAGTTCATACCCTGAACTAACACAGTGAGAATGGGCCGGGGAGATTTCAAGCCCTCATACCAAGCATCGTAAGTTCTTCCAATGCTCAGCTGCAAGGGATGGGGAACAGTAATACTGGAGATCAAGAGGAGGGAGGAGGAGAAGAAAGGGCCTCTGGCATTGAGGCAATGGGACAGAGCCGAACGGGTCACCGAGGGTGCCCCGAGGGGGCGCATGCCCCGCAGCTGCTCCACTGAGGGCCCCGTGGCTGCTCCGCTGAGGGCCCCGCGGCTGCTCCACTGTGGGCCCTGCTGAGGGTGCCCCATGGACTGGACCTGCCCCCACCCATAGCATGGCGACGGGGGGGGGGGAGCAGGGTGGTCCACTGTGAGCATGGGTGCTTTTCCACCTCCGACCATGGCAGTTTGTATACACCCATGTGTGCTATAGTATAGTCTGAGGCAGCTATATCTCTTCCCAAGGCGAGAGTCCAGGGGTATAGATAAACCCAGGAATACAGTTATTATCACAGGGAAGAGGACTGATTGAGTGGTAGGGCAACAGAGATGAGGGAGGAGAAAACTGAATGATCAAATGTGCCATCATCTGTGTAACTGAGTAACATGTGAAGGTAACATTATGTAGGACAGCATCCAGAGCTAATTCCCTTCTATGTTCTCTATAATTCTGTATTTCCTCAATCGTTTTTGTATTAACAGAAGTGAAGATGACTTTATATTATGCAGCATCCAGTGCTAATTCCCTACTGTCTTCTCTATAGTTTGGTATTTCCTTTAATGTTTGTGTGATAACTAATGTAAAGATAACATTATGTAATATAGCATCCATCCAGTGCTAATTCCCTACTATATTCTGTATAATTTGTATTTTTAACATTGTTTATGGCTTATTCTGGTTCATATGTCTCCATTCTTTTGTCTTTAAAATAAAAAAAATAAAATAAAAAACTTCTAAAAAAAACACAAAAAACAATCAGTTACTCATGTAGCTCATGGGGCTTGGTTGACGGGGATCTCCTAGTGGGTTCCTGCCCAAGGTTTCTGGTCTCTGGTTTCCATGGCAATAGCCGGGTGTGGCAGCCACTGGCGTCATCTCGAAAGCATCTTGGCTACTGTGCTGAAGGTTGGTTTGAACCTCAGCAGGGCTTTGAGCCAGGACATGCCTCTCCATTGAACCAGCTCCCTCCCCTGTGGTATCTGGGTTCTGAGAATGAGCAGGACGTGGCGAGCACCAGTTCCTCCTGGCTGAGGCCAGACACTGGTGTGGGTCTCTTACCTAAATCCCATTGCCACTCATTTCAGAGACCAGACTCGAGGAGTGCTGCCTTCAGATGGGAGGTGTTTCAAAGAATTGGGGAACCACGTTATTTTTTGTCTTCTTGAGACAGGGTTTCACTATGCAGTTCAGGCTGGCCTTGAGCTCACTTTGTAGCCCAGACTGGCCTCAAACTCACAGTGATCCTCCCGCCTCAGACTCCCAAGTGCTGGGGTTATGGGCATGCACCACCACATCCGGCTTAGGGGGCCACTTTTAAACACTGAAACATTGCCTTTTTAGAGTGAAGGACATTGCATGAATGTTCTTATTTAATTCTCACCATGACTACTAGGACCATTTTTAAAATAAGGAACTAGCCGGGCATGATGGTGCATTCCAGTAATTCCAGAACTTGGGAGGCTGACTCAGGAAGATTGAGAGTTTGAGGCCAGCCTGGGACTTCAAGGCCAACCTGCATAGTGAAACCCTGGAAAGAAAGAGAGAGAGAAAGAGAGGGGAGAGAGAGAGAGAGAGAGAGAGAGAGAGAGAGAGAGAGAGAGAGAGAGAGAGAGAGAGAGAGAAAATAATCTCAGGGGGAACTAAAACTCAGGGAAAGGAAGTGACTTGCTCAAGACAGCACAACACTCCCACTCCAAATACTGGTGCTTAGCCACCAATCATCATGAGGCTTCAAATACCTGAGGGCAGAGGACTGTGGAAGGGGCTGGGATCCTGAGGCGGGAGGACCCCAAGCAATTCTAGGCTTACCTCTCACACAAATCTGGAACATATTCACTGATAGACCACAGGCATCTGAGTCGCAGAGCCACCCCCACCCCCACCCTTCTCTGAGGTCTTGCTTTTCAGTTTTGCCTACTGAGGTCAACCACAGGCCAAACAACTAAATGGAAAATTCCAGAAATAAATTATTGGTAGGTTTTAAAATACATAACACTATTCTGAGGGGCATGATGCAATCTCAAGCCAATCCTCTCCTACCTTGCCTACCATGTGAATGGTCCCTTTGTGCAGTGGATCCATGCTATATATACTACCCACCTGGTAGTCACTGTTACCCATTTCCATTACAGACTACTGTAGCAGTATCAGTATGCTGTTATAATTATTCTATTTTACAATGTTTTGCATCTCTTCATGTGCCTAATTTATAAATTGAACTTTAGCCTAGACACATATGTATTGGGAAAATATGTAGGGTTTGGTGTTGGGTTCAGTTTCAGGTATCCATAAGCATTTGGGGACTTATGCCCTGCAGATACAGGGGACAGCTGTCATTTAAATGCTAATTGCACGTTCACTAAAAAGGAACTTGGGTATAGGAAATACTCGATGTAGGCTGAGTATCCTGGGAAGCCTCCATAGGTATTTTTTTTGGCTGAGTCTAATGAGCAGGTAGGATGTGAGGCAGAGAGAAATGGAGAAAGGATGGCAAAGGTTTTCTTGAAGGCTCTCTCCAGAGTCCTGGGGCAGGGTCAGACTTGGATTTTCATTTACTGTAGAGATGCCTCTTTTGCTAATGCAGAGAGTCAGGACTTCACTTTAAAAATAAATCCTCCTTCCTTCTATGTCTTCATTTTGGAGGCGTGTGGTTTGCTGAGAAGACACCAAGTTAAATACTACGCATAAAACTTATCTGTGGTTTGTGTTTATGTGTGGTCTGCTCACAGAACTCAGAAGAACCTTCTTCTACAGGAAGCCTACATAGCCTGTTTCCTCCACTCAAGCATGGATTTGGCAGGAAAAAGTCCAGTTTCAGCTTAATTTTGGCAGACCACATGTTTAGAAGGTCAGAACAAAAACTGGCAGCACAACTTCTTGTGAAAAGTTCACTTAGTGAGGCGGGAGAGACTTTGATCTTGTAGGTCATGGTGCTGGAAGCTTCAGGCTCCTAAGTTTATTTTGTGGTGAGGTTGCCAGTTTGCTGAATAAAGACCTATGGTTAGGGTGTGATTCTCTGCCCTGCACTCTGCGTCACTCAGCTTCCACTGGGGAGGGGGCCAGTGGTGCGGTTTTCTGAAAGCATACAAAGTAGCGCCCCCCCCCTCCCCAGTTCTTAGGCCTAGCAACTCTCAGAGAAAATTCTGAGAAATACTGTGGTGAAAGGCACTTCCTCCCTTTAAACCAGAGCACTTTGTCAGGAGAGCTGAGCCCTGCACTATGTGAGAAGGGCTGGAAAGCTGCTCTTCGTGGAGATCAAATAGGTATTTGACTGGGAAGTTTTGTGTGTGGTGTGACAGAACTACTTCACTTGCTGTGTTTTCAGCAAACCACTTTTAACCTCATGGATGGAGGGGTTTGAGCCCAGAGGCGCACTGAAGCACGTGGCTTACTTCTGCACACAGAGTGCTCGCCACTCCAGCAGGGCAAGGTCAGCCTTCCAGTTCAAAGAAGATCCATCCATCTCCAGCAGGCTACTGAAAAACATGTTTTTAACTGAAAAAATATATGTGCTTGGTATAGAAAAAGCGTAGAACTGCAGAAAAGAGATAAATTTTTTAAAAAGCCACCTGTTATCCTATTACCAGAAATAATCACTCTTTTTAAGTATGTCCCCAGAGCTTTGCTATGCATACATTTACATGCATAAATAGTTATGGGCTCAAACCCTTCCATGTCTTTTGATACTTATCTTAATTAACATATTTCAGTATTAATGTGAAATAATACTCTTTTGCAGAGCTATATTATCTATTTAATGAATCTCCTATTATTGGAGATTAATGTTGTTTATGATTTTTTTCTATTTTAATAATACTGTACTTAGCACCAAAAAAAAAAAAAAAGAAAATAGTATTAAAAAAATAGTATTGTACTATAGTGACTATCCTTGATTATTTTCTTAGGCTATGTCCTAAAAAAGCTTTTGACATGTTTAACATGTTTGATACTACATCAGTCAGGAAAAGCTAAATGTTACAACACTCCTAAATCTCAGCAGCTTAACATATGTATTTCTCTCTTATGTTACAATTCATTGTAGGGGCCGAGGATATAGTTCAGTGGCATAAGTGCCTGCCCGGCAAGCACAAGGTCCAGAGTTTGATTCCCAGTACCACAAACAAAAAAACAAAACAGATAAAAACCCACACATACAGTTCAGTGTAAGTCACCCAGTTGGGACTGGAGGTTGCTGGGCAGCCTGCCCAGAAGCAGGGATTGTCCATAGGCTGGCTTACCATTTGCCAAGACCTTGGAGATTTCCACTGGAACAGGTGGGTAAAAGTGAAGAGAGTGTGGATAATCACATGTAGTTTTGGAGTAAGGCCCGGAAGCGGCTTCTAATTGGTTGGGACTCAGTCACATGACCATTCCTAACCGCAAGGAAAGCTGGGAAATGTGGTTTTCTACATTTACGTCCAGGAAAAAACTGAAGGCTATGTGACTATAGAGCCAGCATTGTCTTTGCCGCAGACTTCAGCAAGTTCCAACCAGCAACATTTTCCAGCTTTATTTCTACAAGCAGAGTATAAGAATTCCTATTTCCCTACACCCTCAGTAGTTAAAAGCATGACATTTCTGTAGGTCTATTGTCCATAGCTTTCCATACGATGTGGCTGCTTTTCTACAGATAGACCAGGAGTATCTGTCTATTTTTTTTTTTTTTTTTTTTGCAGTACTGGGGATTGAACTCAGGACTCTGCGCTTGCTAGGCAGGCGCTTATCCCACTGAGCTATATCCCCAGCCCCTAGGAGTATCTGTCTTTGTAGATGTTCTTTCTGGAAGCCAGGACTGAAGCCCTGACAACTTTCAGGACAGCTGCCCCATCACTGTCTCAGGCTGGCCTGAGATTCTGGACCTTTCTCTGCCTGTTCTTCTATCCTACAGAAGAAGGCATTATATCCAGGTGTCTGCAGAAGGGGCCGCCACTGCAGAGCCTTTGCCTCAAGCCCCAGGCCCCAGCATCGCCCCTCAGAGACCTCAAGAGCAGTTAGAACTCTGCATTTTTGGAGCTATCTCAGGTATGTTCGTGCTGACATTACATTTCTACAAGGCAAAAAAATTCAAGGACCGAAACCAGGAGACAAAGATAACAGCTGGCTCTGACTTGCACTGACTTTAACCAAATCATCAGGTGCTGGTCCTTGGTCTTCGGTCCTCCACCAGAACAACCCTTCCCCGGGAACAGGAAGTCACGGCCTCGTGTCTGAGCTGTGGTCGCCTCCTTGTTCTGAAGTGTAGTCACTGGGAGAGAACCCTTCCAAGAGGCTTCTTCTCTATATCTTCCACAGGATAGATGATTCACTAGGAGGCCTGGCCCCTTGACAGCAAGTTCCAGTGAGGACTGAAAATGGCTTCCACTGTTAATTTGCCCAAGGCCTCCTGGGAACTGAGGGCCTGGCAAGAGCATCGAGGGAAACTGTAAACCAGGTGAGTCACGGATTTCCCAGCCTCTGTGTCCAGCACCAGCATTCCTAAAGGCTGATGACAGTTCATGCAAACCAACACCTTGCCCCTTCTAAGTCCTGTCCTCTGCTCCCTCCGCAGGAGGCAGCCTTGGCCTTTGAGCCTCCTGGGTGAGTGACTCACACCAACTGTGAAGCTTGTGACCTAGAAAAGGAAGCAGGAAGTGGCTTAGAGATGTAAAGAGGGCAACCCATGGGGGTCGTGGTAGAATCACCTCAGATGAGCCTATGTGCTCTGTTACCACGATGCCCACTGGTCTCCCTGGGAGCTGTCTCAGGGGGTTTCTCCCTGGAGGTGGGGGACAGGGACAGCTGAGGAGTCCCTGCTGCTGTTATAGACAGGCGGAGGACAGCAGGCCCCTAGAGAGGCAGCAGACCCAAGGTGGAGTGAGGATGAGCAGGCCTGGGTCGGATAAGCAGGAGCCTGAGGTCAGAAGTTAACAGGAATAAGGCGGACAGCTAAGTCCAGGGAGGTGGTAGGCCAGGAGGGATGCCCACATAGCAACTTCTGCCCCTGCCTGTGGGGGAAATGTTCCTTCTCACTTTGTTCTTTTAATGAACCACTTGGGCAAGACGGAGGGCAAGAGGCCCCTCAGACACATGCTTGCCACATGACTCAATTCCTCATAGGCATGTTTCTAGTCCCTTGTAGCTTGACCTTAGTTTCACCCAGAATGGTCTGAGCCCTGGTCATTTTTTGGTATAAAACCTCCTAGACAAAAGTCCCCAAGGTGACCCATTTTTGGGTCCCCTCCTGACTACTTGTTGGTCTAATATCTGTTTCTGTCCACGGTGAACAGGTCCCAAAAGCGAGGTACCCGTGGATGAATAAAAAAGTAAGGAGAGAAAGAAATACAAGAGAGACAATGTTCTGGGATCAGGGGGCTCACAGTTCTCTTGTCTGCAGCCCCGAATCACCTTTTCCGTAGCCTTTTTTTTTTTTTTTTTGCAGTACTGGGGATCAAACTCAGGACCCTGCGCTTGCTAGGCAAGCGCTTATTCCACTGAGCTATATCCCCAGCCCTTCCGTAGCCTTTTATGGAGATAAAACAGAAGAGGCACCTGGACTACTGGGTGGATATCAACCGTTTTAGCAAGAACAATGCAACTCAATCACCATACGCCTGAGACTTGACCAGGTAGCCATCCTGTCACCATTCCTTTTTATATAACACAGCAAAACATTTAGTGTCGGCGCCAGGGCTTACAAAGCTTTGTTAGACTTCCTCCAGAACACGGCAACCTAGGCCCGGTTACACCTAAGGCAATACACTGAGAGATTAATCAACTAAAGGACGTCCTTCCCCACAGCTACCGGGATCCATTTCTCCCTTCTTAACCCTTCAGTGTCTACTGCCCGCTTCCATTCCGTACCAGTGGAACACCCCAAAATGTTTTCGCTTCAAATTTTTGTTCCTTGGCTTTTTCTAGCTAACATATACAGATTTCACACCAAAATTCAAAACATTGCAATGTTCGACACGACTGGGTTAATTAACAGTCTTCCTGTCTACTGCCTTTGTCCTTGGATTCTTTGACTGTGTAAGACACAACCCTGGATTAAACTGTTCCATGGTGGAGTCAGTGGCCTCTCTCCAGAGGGGACCCCTCCGTGGGGACAACCTGCCAATCTGCACCCCATCTTTGCAAAACTAACTCCTGACACTTTTGGGTGTTCCAGGAAAGTCTGAAGCTGTCATGCCTAAGTCCAGAAGGGGCTACCCCTGCCCTCAGCATGGCCCTGGAGATTCTGGCTGCAGGAAGGGGGTGCTGCTGGGGAGAGGGCTGACCTCCCCGCAAAGGAAGGCATCCCTAAGGCATCCCATGTTCTCCTTCCTGGCTCTCCTGGGCCGGCAGAAGCTGAATCCTCTCAGAGCCCCTGACCCCTGCTCCAGAGCCCAGACCCAGGCCTCCCTGATGAGGAAAGGAGCATGCACTCGGGGTTTCATGTGTTCCCACAATACCCAGCACACCATGGGCCCAGCTACCCTGTGGCTGAATCCTGAAGACCCCCCCCAGCTGGGGGAGGGCAGGGCTGGGCCCAGGAAGGGCCCATTCAGAGGCCAGTCCCACCCTTCGGTCTCTCCAGGCATGGTCCTTGGGCCACCAGCAGCAGAATCATGCAGTGGGGGCTGTTACAGAGGCTGGTTTTTGGCCCCCTCTGCAAACCTCCAGAATATAAACTTCTAAGGGAAACTCTGGACATCTGTGTAACTAGAAACACCATCTTCTCCAGGTTGGCCAGCACAGTAAAGTTTCAGAACCTTTCTCCAAAGCAGTGTAGTGGTTCACATCTATAATTCCAGCGCTCTGGGAGGCTGAGGCAGGAGGATTCTCAGAATTGGGGAATTTAATGAGACCCTCTCTCAAAATGAAAGTATAAAATGGCTCTGTGCAAAGGCCTTCAGTTTACTCTCCAGTATTCTCGAAACAAAAACAACACAAAAAGCCTTTCTCTCTGCCAATCCTTGTCTCATTCTTTACCCTTCCCAGGAAAATAATTTGCTTCCCTTTAGCTTTTTGTGACCTCTGACAATGAAATCTGAAGCAGAGGGACCCACTTTCACAAGAAACAGCCTCTGTGGCTTAACTGGCCAGCAAGGCTCGCCCACTTCATCAGTGGGGGATTTGGAGGGTGCCAACCTCAGATTACCAGGCTGCCTTTGCCCACCTTTACACAGACTTGCTGCCATTCCAAGTGCCTCTTCAGCTTTTTCTTCTTTTGGAGGTTGGGGGTAACAGAGGATTGAACTCAGGGTCTTCGTGTGAGCTATATCCCCAACCATTTTTGTTTGAGACAAGGCTTGCTTTGTAGTTCAGGCTGAACTCACTACGTAGCCCAGGCTGGCCTTGAACTCACAGCAGTCCTTCTGTCTTAGCCTCTCACGTACTGGGATCTCAGGCATGTACAACAATGCCCAGCTCCTGTTTTTGATTTTGAGACAGGGTCTCACTAAGTTGCCTAGGAAAAACTCAAACTTGGAATCCTCCTGCCTCAGCTTCCCAGGTCCCTCACTCCTCTTTTTCACAAGCCAAGTGACCTGCTACCTTAGGAGGTTGAGTGCCTGGAGTCTTCCAGCACCAGGATGGTGAAGGCCAACTTCTTCCTGTTCACTGAAGGAGCAGGCGTGGAATCCATTGGTGTCTCCACACAGAACATGCTGACCTCACAGAAATAGGAAAAGCCGAGGAGGGTGGGCGGTGAAGGTGTTGGAGACAAAATGCCCTTCTCTTTGCCAACCCCTGGTCTTCTCCAGGGCCTTGTGAGCCCTCGGGGCCAGTACCACGGCTTGGCTGCAGTGGCTTGTTTGGCCTCCCAACCACTCACCCACCCAACCATCCTACCAACCAGCTATCCAACCACCTGCCTCCCTGCCCACCCGTCCAGCCTGCTCTGAGCAGCAGCTGCCTGTCATAGTGCGAACCCCCTTGCACGCAGCTTTCCGATTGCTGCTGGCCTAACAAGAGGCTCCCAGAGCAGTCTCTAGAAATAAACAGCCTTTTGCAAACCAGGGAGAAGAGACAGCACTACCTGCCAGTCCTCTCAGCCCTGGGCCACCAAACGCCCACATCACAGCCGGGGTGGGCTTCCTTTCCACCTCCCCGTCAGAAGGGAAGTGGTCTGGTGTCCTCAGCTGCTTGTGTCTGAGCGTGGTAACATGGTAATGTCAAGGTGGCAGAGGGAAGGGATGTGGCACTCAGGGTGGGGTTTTGTCCAGAAGTCGGGCCTGAGACTGTGTATTGGAGAATTTGGCTGCTTGGCCCTGGTCTCATCCTCTCCCCATGGATGGCTGGAGCCCTGATTGGATGAGTTTTGTCACTGTCCTTGTAGTTCTGGGGATTGAGCACAGGGCTTTCACACAGAGGGAAGGAGCTACATCCCAGCCCTTTTTTATTTCACAACAGTGTCCTCCTAAGTCTGTAAGTTGCCCAGACGAGTTCTAACCTGCGATCCTCCTGCCTCAGCCTCCCTGAGTGCTGGGATTACAGGTGTGAGCCACCACACATGGCTGGGATGAGTTTAGAGAGGTGGGTTTTCAAGCCTTCCAGATTCTGGGTCCTGCCTTTTGTCTCATGTGATGCTAAAGAGGACTCTTTCTTTAAAAGCTGGTCTCAAGATGCTCCATTTGAAGGTGAAAGGCTGAACAGTGCAGGCTGACTGTCCCTGGGTTTCCAAGGAGTCTCCTGAATGAGCGCCCGGGTGGGGCGGAGCAAATGCTCATAAATCTGAGTGTGACCCAGTCTGCCCAGCTCAGTGACAGCAAAGGTCACACTGCTCTTCTTCCCCCTTCAGGACACATGACACTGGGGAGGGCGTGGCTCACTTTCGCTGGGCGTGCAGGGTTTGCTGGTCTGACAGCCTCAACCGACACCCTGCCATGGGCTGCTATGCTGCATGGATCCTGAAGCGGCACCAGGTTGCTTGGCCCTGGTCTCAGCTGGGGACCTTTGTGACAGAGAGGAAAAGCCTCATTGGAAATGGCCTTGAATCCCCAGGGATCTTTCTAGTATTTGAATCACAGAAAGTCAGTCAGCTATCATCAGCTATGAGCTGTCACACACTGGGGGGTAAAGTAGGGTCCTTGCCCTCATGGAGCTCAGAGTTTTGTTTTCAGATGTGACAATCCTTACACAAAGAATTTTGAGTGAGTCAATGGGGACAAGTACCCATGGCTTTGAAGGAGAAGCACAGGGTGTGACAGAAGCATAAGACACAGAATCCTGGTACTGACCAAGGGAGCCATAGAAGGTCATAGAAGGAGAGAGAGTGAGGCTGGGTCTGAGGATGACTTGTCAGCAGTAGAATAGGAGATTGAAAGGGAAAATATTCCAATACACAGAAAATATGAGCTTTAGAAACAGTCACAGTCCAAGGGTAAGTTTGGGGTGTTGGTAGTAACTGTCCTCCCCTTATACACAGTGTGGTAGAGACCACCATTGGTCCCCAACATTCTTCCTTATTAATAAATCCCCAGATTTTGCGGGGCATATAGCTACCCAAAGAAAAGATTATAGAGTCACCTTACTAAGTTGTAGCCAGTGAGATATAGGAAGAATAATGTGTGGGGTCTTAGAGAAGCCTCTTCTCTGCTACCTAGGGTCTGGATGTGATGGCTGGCAGCTAAGCAGCCATCTGAGACCATGAGGATACTTGCTAAGGTTGGAGGAATGGTTTATTAGATGCAGCCTGTTTCCATGATGACCATAGCGCTGCCATACCATTCCCTATCACAGGCTTCTTTTATGTAAGATTCTGGCCTTGAGGCTACAGCCCCTGCCCTGTCCCTGCCCACGCTTCCTGTGGAAGTGTGAGGAGTTAGACCAACCAGGCAGAGCAGAGTCCACACCAACTGGGAGAAGCCCCAAGCTCGAGTGCAGGGATGCCTGAAGCCCCTCGCTGGATTTGCAAGCTGTGCACCCTTGGACGGGTCTGTGTCCCCAGCTCCTGGCCAGTTGGGTCTCCAAAGCCAAACTCAGGGGAGAAGATCTGCATGTCTCTCTGCAAATTTTGGGCAGACCTTGGCATGCTGGGCTGGCTTCACATGAAACAGGGCCAGGAATGGGTTGAATTCTGTCCCTTCTCCTCCTCTTCTTCCTCCTCCCCAAATACATGAAAGTCTTAAACCCTGGTTCCCTAGAAGATGGCCTTATCTGGAGATAGAGTCTTCACAGAGGTTATTAAATTAAAATGTCAGCCCTCATCTAATGTGAATTGTGTCCTTGTAAAAAGAGAAAAAAATTTTGTTCCTTTTTTTTGAGACAGGCTCTCACTATATATCACATGCTGCTCTTTAACTCCTGGCAATCCTCCTGCCTCAGCCTCCTGAGTGCTGGGATTACAGGCATGTGTCATCATACCTAGGAAGTCTTCAGACAGGCCCAAAAAAGAACTGCCCTTCTGACCTCATGATCTGGACTTCTAGTTTCTAGAACTGTGAGCAACCCATCTCTCTTGTCTAAGCCACCCTGTTGGTGGTCCCTACTTTGTTATGCAGCTGTAGCTAACCAATACAAAGCCGCTCAACTTCTAAGGAACAGGAACCTGGGGACTGGTGCAGCTCTCGAGTGGCTTCCTTGCTGCCCCACATGGCTGTGAAGCCCTGAGGACCAGTTGGTCTCACACTGACCTGGCTGAGAGAAGTCGAGGAGGAGCACAGGCCTCCTTGTGGCCTCCAAAGCCCACCTCCCTCTAGAATGGGCACTTGTCTTCAGGAAGGCTGCTAGTAACATGAGTAGTGCTTCCTGGGTTCCAGAAACTATTGCAAGAGCTGCAAGACACCAACTGCTTCCGTTGTTATTACAGATGGGAAACTAAGGCACAGGGCAGTTAAGTAGGTTCACAGCTGGTGAGGAGAGGAGGGGTTTGAGGCAGGGGCTGTCTGGAGTCCACTTTTAGGTTGGTGAGCTGCATTCGCGCTCTTTGCATACAATCCCACCTGGGAGCTTCTGATTGCCATCGGTGTGCAGAGCGACAGTCAATGCTAAATGGCCGCCTCCCTGTGGAGGCCAGGCCGGGCGTCTTCCTGATGTGCCCTCCCCTGGGGGACGCCAGCATCTCCCTCCAGCTGTGGGCCACCAGGGCTCTGGAGAGAGGTCAGGCCCTGCAGCCCTCTGGGGGCAGGAGGCACAGTCTATCTGGGACTATTAAGCAACCAGTGACCCGAGCCCCTGCTCTTCTCCTGTCCCTGGTGGCTCTGGGTCATGTTGTCTTTGGAGACCCTGGCAGAGGCCGTTCCCTGCGGACTGGCTCCCCCACGTGCACAAACACACTCGGGGGGAACAAGTGTTCTATGTGCCGCTCCAGCCCACACCCCTGCCCCAGGGACGCAGCCCTGCCCTTGGGGGACCAGGAGGCAGGAGGGGTGGGGGAAGAAGTCACAGGACTTGAGCAGGATCCTGAGCACGGCTGCCACCAGCTGGCTGCCCCCCTGCTGCTCATGTGGCCGATGTGACAGTGTCCTATGGTGAGTGTCTTGCCAGAGGCTGCCGGGTACAAGGGCACTTTGTCCAGCAGGAGCGAGCGCTTGGCTGCTACGCAAGTCTGCGTTGCTCCTTGTCCTGCCCATCTGCTGTCTTCTCGGCCAGCGACGTGAAGCCGTCAAGTCTGAGGCCCAGCCGTCTCTCCCAGGGAAGCTGGCTAGGTGGCGTGGAGCCTGGGCTACAGGGACTCTGGACAGCCCGCTGGGTATCCCAGGTCCTCCGGCAATGATCAGGAACATCCCAGAGTTATCATGCACGGGAGCATAAAGACGGCTTCCTGTGCGAGGGATTTGTGTTTTCTCTCTGCTTTCCAACAACGACGCTTTCGGTCACTGTTTCTCGGCTGCACAGAGGATAGTGACAGAGAGACAAGTGTGTGTGGAGTTGTCAGGCAGCCCCGAGAGACCCATTCCCGTGGGGCTCCATAGCTGCGACTCCCAGGGAGGCGGCTGTGGGCCCAGCTCCTGGCCTCTGAGGCCCTCTTGGCTGATGTTGGGTGTGGAGAGGACCCTCAGACATCCAGCAGGTCCCTGGGCAGCAGGGTGCCCGAAAAGATTCCAGTGGAGGGGGCGCTGATTACAAAGTCAGCTGAAGTTCAAGGAGAGAAACCTCCGCCCAGGAGGAAGCGGGCTTCAGGGGACAGTGAGGTGGCTGGGTCCCAAAGCGTGGCCCTCTAGTCCAAAGAGAAGCAGGGGCAGAAATGCAGGGCCAGGAGTGGTAGAAGGTGGTGGTGGTGCCGGTGGTGATGTCTCCCCGCCCTGTGGGCGGATCCCACAGAGACTGCTCATCCACCGGGCCCCGGGTGCAAACCAGCAGCAGCAGAGATGGCTTGGAGGACAGGAAGGGCAAGAAGCAAAGCCCCGAATGCGCTGAGGCTGTAGGGGCGTCTGCCGCTCTGCTGTAACCCAGGCTGTCCGGGCTGAGCTGAACCAAGCCTTAGGCTGAGAAATGGGAGCTCAGGATGAGAGGAGGTGGCGGTGGGAAACAGGGGTGGGAATCGATGTCGAGACAGAAGCCCGGAAGAAGGAAGGTGAGATTTAGGGACAAGGAAAACACTTGAAGAGCTGCTTTAAAGGAAAACCGGGCCTGGTGACCATTTGTAAGTTATTTTGCTCAGGCGGCCGTAACAAAATACTGCAGAGTTTCTTCTCTCTCTCTCTCTCTCTCTCTCTCTCTCTCCTCTTTCTTTCTTTTTTTGGTAGGATCTTCATATGTAGTTCAGGCTGGCCTTGAATTCATGGTGATCCTCCTGCCTCAGTCTCCCAAGGCCAGAGATGGAGCTGGGAATAGGGAGCTATGGAAACTCTGGGTTTATAAAGCAAACAAACAGACTGGGAGAAATGGAACGCAGAAACCCAGCTCAAGATGAGATGCCTGGCACTCGCAGAAGCATGGAAGGAAGAGGGAGACGGATCTTTCGCAGCGCAGCCCCACCACCCGGGACAGTCCACAGAAGCCCGGCCTCTGCTCTCAGGAAGCGCAGGCCCGGGAGAGGAGCCAGCCAAGCTGAGGGCTGTAGCCCAGGCCAGGCCCCTCAAGCCAACCGTGGGTTATTAATGTGGTGGACCAGGAACAGTGGACAGCAAGCCGGAGATTATGTTTCGGTTCATGTATTTCCTTTCATGAAATTCTCACCCAGAAGCCCCACAGATAGGTATTTTCTCCCCAACACAGCAAGTGCAATGAGGGCTCAGAGAAGCTAGGACCTCTCTGGAGGACAGCCCAGGGGCGGCAGAGGAGGGCTCCTGTCAGCACACAACTCGCCTCTGATCCACATCTTCACTCCTGGGCGTTCCCTCTCAGGACACTGCAGGGTTGGGCTGCAGCCCAGTTCAAGGCAGGAGCAAGGAATGGCAGGGAGGGATCATTTCCCAGCTCTGCAGGTCTCTCTCTTTCCTGAGTTTGCAAACAGTTGAACTTCCATCCTTGGAAGCTTTCCAGAAGCAAGACTCAGGCTCGGTTTAATTAGAAGGGAGTGTGGGTTTTGCACCAAGGAAGATTTGCATTGGTTTTAAAGAAGCTTTGAGAGTGCACACAAGTGTTGGCCTTTCCTCTGCTTGGAGAGATCCCCAAGAATTGGCCACTCCCTGACAATTCTATAGAATGTCTCTCATTTTCTGGAATGTTCTTCCCAGATCCCTCAGGCTGCCAAAGAAGACATCCGGAAGTCATCGGGGTGAGGTTCTCATGGCAGAGACAGTGGTGCATAGTTGGGTTTCACGCTCCTTCAGAGCACTGCGGCTCTGTGAGGAGCACAGTGACATCCATTGTTCCTGCTGATGAAGCCGACTTCTGTCTCCAGCGTCTTCATTTCCTGCTACATCTTGGTCCCCTTGAGGAAACCAAAAAAAACCAAAAACAAAAAACAAAACACTGGAGAGATGAGGCGTTGGTGCCCCCCCCCCCCGCCCTCTCCCCGCTGTACCGCATTAACTTGGCGCTGTCCGGCAGGGTAAGACACCATGGCATGGCAGAGCCACAGAAGCCAACAGCCCTCGCTGCCTCACCCAGACCTGAGGGACCTCACCGGTCTCCCCACGCTCTGGCTTGCCTCCTCCCAGGGTGTTAGACTGAAGCCTCCCTGGGAAGGAAGTTCACAGCTGTGTTCTTGTCAGATCTTTAAAATAAGACACTAGAAGTTTTCCCAGCAGCTCTCAGTCTTCAAGGGTGAGGTAAGAAAAAAGACATTAACCTAATTTCACTTATTTTAGAAATCAAATGCTGGGCATCTCAAAGCCCAGGTTATAGCCTTACTGTAGATTCTCTGGGGGGAAAACAAGACCAAGTTCAGCATGGGGCACACGCCTGAGGTGGGCAGGGGTCAGTTCTTACAGGCCTTGCAGATCTGAACCCTCCGATGAGTGGGGCTTCAGAAAAGGCCCATGTGACCACAGTCCACTGAGTAGATGCATTCGTAGGATGGTTCTGGCTCAGGTGGTTTTCAAGGCACTTCCTGTCTGGGAGGTATTTGTCTGGTCAACAGGGGGCTGAGCAGGGCCAGGAGAACACACTGAGTGCAGTCTCTGAGGATACCACATGGGAACGGCACTGGGAAGCTGGAGTCGTGAGAAGTCACTGCACTTCCTTTAGGGTCCAGAATAGCCACCAATCAGGCATTCCATTCTAAAGACTTCTGAGGCTTATACATTATGCATTTTATTTGGTTAACATTTGCACTAGCCACATGCTCACAACTTCTATAAAGGGAGCTGGTATATTTTTGCAGCCCACCAACTGCAGTTCTCTCCCTCAGGCCTGGAAAGATGACCTAGTCCTGTGCCAGTGAGGGGCTGTCCCTGGGACCGGCGTCTTCAGGCTTGTTCGTTTTGCCCCTTCTAGAGTGGCACGACAGGGCCTTGCTGGCTGGCTATGGTGGAAGCAGGGATTTACCTTTTTCTTCCCCCCAAGAAAAAATGTAAAAGCTAAGGAAAAAACACAGTGTTTTTCTCGATTGCTATATAACCAGTTATGCTTAAACTTAGCAGCTTAAAAGAACAAACATATATTATCTCACAGAGTGGACTAGAAATCTGGGAGTGGCTTAGCGGGTGGCTCTGACTCATGGTCTTGCATAAGGTTGCAGTTGCAAAGTGTGATGAAATGCTGAGGCACATGTTTAAATTATTTAAAAAATTATTGTGAGAAAAAGTTATTACAGTAAAAAATACATTTCCATGAATCCCCTTGATGCCCCTTTGCTTTGCACACATTTATCCCATTGTTCTTGACCTTTTCTGAAGCAGTTCTGTAAGTCCTCTTTTTTTTTTTATTTTTGTACCAGGAATTGAACTCAGGACCTTGCACTTGCCAGGCGTGCATTTCTGCCACTGAGCTATATCCCCAGCAGCAAGTCCTCTTCCATGACTTTTTTTTTTTTTTTTTTTGGAGATAGAGTTTTGCTATGCAGTCCAGACTGGCCTTGAACTCACTAGGTAGTAGGCTGACTTCAAACTAACAGTGATCCTCCTGCTTCAGCCTCTCTGGTGCTGGGATTACAGGCAGACGCCACCATGTGCAGCTCCTGAGTGCCTCTAGCTGCGTTCTTGTAGATGCCTTGATGTCCTGAATTGATTCAAAACCTTTTCCTCTCACAGTCATTCTGACTTTGGGTGAGCCCGAAGTCACACCGCGCCAGACGCAGTTAAGAGGGTGGGTGAGAACACACTGTCCTATTTGAATGAGGCTGCCTTCCTGTAGGGTGGCGCTCGCCAGCAGCATTCATTGTATATTTGTTTCGTTTTTGGTATGAGGAATCGAACTCTCGGCCTTGGGCTTGCCAGGCAGGCACTGTGCCACTGAGTTACATCCCCGCCTCACTGTACTTTTGATCACACCTTATAAAAGAGGACTTCCACGCTGCTTCAGAGGGTGGCAAGACCAATGCAATCAGCATATTCACAGTGGAGGGGGAGTATTTTGGGGGGGATTCATGGCAGCGTGTCTTTTATTATAATAAAATATTTAAGTGTATGGCCTGCACTATAGCTCAGTGGCACAGTACCTGCCTGGCAAGTGCAAGGTCCTGAGTTCGATTCACATCTCCCCCTCCAAATTAAATGTAAACATTCCTCTTATATTTTGGTCACATCGCCTGCGTGGGCTGGGGATGCAGCTCTCTGAAGCTCATGGGGGAAGGATCTGTTAGCAAACTTGGTCCTGTGGTAGCTTCAGGGCCTCAGATCCTAGCCAGGTGTTGTCCTCACAGCATTAGCCTGAGTGTCCTCAGGACATGGCAGATGGGTCTCCCCCAGAGTAAGCGGTCTGAGAAGAGATAAAGACAGACCCACAACGGAAGTCAGACATGGCCTTTACACTCTAACCTCAGAGTTTTATTGCGTCACTTCAGGGTTATACTTTTGGTCACGTAAACCAAAAAGGGGGCAGGAAGGTTTGAGGCATCTTGCAGGCTGCGTACTTTTCAGGAAGGTGAGGAAGGGAGAGAAGCTAATACATCGTGAAGTTAATGTGATGAACGGTTAGTGAACAGCTCCTTCATTAACTCCCTACTGTTGGCATCCCCAGGCCTCAAGTCTGCTCAGCCTGGAAAGTAAGGCATTCAGACCACGTACTTGGCCTGTGAGGTCCCTAAGGTGTGCGATGTGGATCATTAGAGGTCAGTGAGAAGAGGAGAGAAGAAAGGGCGGAGCGGGGAGGGAAGGTGGCTCGGGCCTCATGAAGCAGCCTGAGGCCTGAGCCCCGACCCTAGAGCCTATTCCAAGCCCCAAGCTCAGTGTCTCACAGCCCACCATTTGATGAACAAGGAAATGGGAATGGGGGCCTTGTTCCCTTTCCCCAGATTTCCAGGCCTGTTTCCATGTGAGAGCAAAGTGGGCACAGCTGAGGCTGCTCTGAGTGGAGGGTCAGTCAGAGCTCCTTGGTTTACAGAGCTGGTGCTGCTGTGTGTGGGAATCCGCAATGTGCCAAGCTGCCCAAGCGTTTCCAGAAAGCAGCTCCACACCCCCACACCTGCCTCCGGGGGGCAGTTCTGCAGTCTGTCACTGCTTCTTATTTCTTATCTTTTCTAGCCCTCCCAGAACCTTCTGCCCATGACTGCCCAGTACCTGCTGGACTTCATGCATTATATAATTCAGTGGGTCAAGGGAACCCTCTCCCATCAGAGTCCTTGGAAAATCTTTAATGGGGTTGTGGGGTTTTTTGTCTGTTTTCTGTTACTATAACATGTCAGCCCTTCTTTGGGTTCAGCACAGAGAAATACCAGCTCCTTGGAACCAGAGTTGCGTGGACTTTTGCAGGTTTTGAGGTGAATAACTTTATTCAAGGATAACCGTTGTGCATTCCCTGGAAGCTGCAAGGTCTTATGATTACCCATGTAATTTCCTGGCACAGTCTGTGATGCCTGAGTCATCCCGGGAAGCATCCCGGGTGTCTATTCCCAAATGCTTAGATTTGTGTCTTGAGCTCTGAGCTGCTCCTTCAGCTGTGGTTCTCATTATAAAACAATAACCTTCAACTGTTTCTGGAAGCCCCTTGGCCTGAGGGGGCAGTGTCCAAGATCCCTCTCAAGCAGATCACAGAAGTCAAGAGGGACGAGCGGGCGGGTTCCAGTGGAGCGAACAGTCTAAATGCCAAACCCTCCACCAGATTTGCTTCTGGGAAAAATTAAAGAAGCCCACTTGGAGCGAAAGGGGACTCTCTAAAAACCAGCTAAATTCACTGGCTCCATTCTATACCCTGAGAACATCCTAGCATGCAAGCATAGGTCTGGGGCTGTCTGCAGCCATCTGAACTGATGTGGTAGAAAATAAAAGTCATGTTTTCATATTATGAGTCTCCCGGCTGTGTCACCTGGACTGAACTGCAGTACTGACCCCAATGCAGACGCATTTTTCCAACCCTGAATTATTCAGGATGCCGAGCTCCCCAGGACAAGACTTCTCACCTGTCCAAACTCCGCCCAGGTTGTAACACTCACCTCCCTGTTTCTTCCTTTCTCATTGCTCCCTTGCCTGCTTTGGTCTCAAAGGACATTATGTAATTCCAGATTTGGGAGTTCAGGACATTCTTACAACAGGAATCCAAGAGATAAATTGGACCTTAGAGGATATCTAGTTCAACCTCCCGCCTAATTTAGAAAGCTTCAAAGGCTCATCCTCTGTGTTCCAATTTAATTATAGGACGGGGAGAATACTATGGCACAAAGCAATTCACTCTGTGTGAATGACTATTTCTGTAGACCCTATTTTCATGTTGACTTCCTTGTATTGAAATCCGCCTCTCTGAGATTTACATTTGACTCTCATTTTGCCTTCTGGGCCAACCTAGAGTACAGCTAGCTTTTCCTTCTGTAAAGCAGTCTTGGAAGGAAATTGCGATGAGCCAGGTTGACACTGGAGCCAAAGCAGGCAATTTGCATCTTGGCTGAGTCCCACATCCACTATGATTGGTCCCGTGTGATTTAGAGAAAGGCCCATGATCTCATTTGCAAGGAGAGATAATACCCACTGTAGGCAGAGCTGTGCCGGCTTACACTGGACCCACGGTGTCTCCACCCACCTCAGCACTCAGTGATCTCACTTCCTTCACTTGCAATTGGTGTCGTAGGAGTATTTACACCAGGGAAACTGGCAAATGCTACAAATTAGGAGTTTTTATTTTTTGCGCAACACATCATTAACTGTATCTCAATTTGGTGATAAGGATCAACTAAGTCAGTGCAAGTACATTTTTTTTTTTTTGGCTTTTTGAGACAGGGACTTGCTATGCAGTTCAGGCTGGTCTTGAGCTCACTTTTGTAGCCCAGGCTGGTCTTGAACTTGCAACGATTCTCCTGCCTCAGTCTCCCAAGTACTGGGACCATAGGTGTGCACCACCACACCCAGCTAAGTAAACATTCTTTGTAAAATGTAAAACTATAGAAATAATCAATAGTAGTACTTTTGATGAACTGCCACCAATTAGTTTCCAAGCAGTTCCACTCCTGAATTCACGCTTGTGTGTGGTCATTTTCCACACTGTGCTTGGGCTGGTCGTAGGACTTGCTTGGCATATAGTAAGTGACTGAGAGGCTGGGCCCAGGCAGTGAGAGTCCTGTAGCAGCCACATTCACTGTCCTGTTTCCCTGAGGAGCCAGAAGGTCTGGGCTGCCCTCCCTGTAGGTGTGACGCCATGTGGAGGAGGGGTGGCGGGAACATGAGGAGGGGGTACAGTCAGTCCCCAGATGTTACCACCATCCCAGCTGTGTCCGTGGACATGTGAGGGACACCATCGCGGGCCCTCCAGCCACAGTGGCCCCGCCAGCTGGCTCCAAATGCTGTGTGATCCTAGCTCACACCTACACTCCACAGGGCAGAGAGAAGCTCCCCAGCCCAGACTGCAGAACATGGCTGCTACAGGACTCTTACTGCCTGGGCGCAGTGAATGGTTATTGTTGATTTAAGACACTAAGTTTTAGGTGTGGTTTTTACACGATGACAGATGACTATTATAGTTATTATCAGGCCTCTCCAAGTCTCCTCTTGCCCAAGTTAAACTTTCCCAGACCCTGTCTTTCCCTGGATGGGCCCCATTTGCCAGTCCTGGGTTGGACAGGGTGCAGGACGGGTGCTCGGACTGCACAGAGGTGGAGGGATGCCTGTCAGGGCTCTGGACCCCGCCGATCCCTGCCCTCGAGGGTGAGCCAGAGAGTCCGTTACTCAGAGCGCCGCCCGAGAGCTCATCCCAGGCCGTTGCAGTCACCGCCAGCCCCGATGCTGTGAAACTAAGTGTCCCTCCCAGCCTGACATCTTGTTGTAAAATCTAACTGCGAGGTTCACAGTCATCCTCATTATCTTTTCACTTTCACTTATTCTGGTCTTTTCAAATCTGGGTTCCAATTTATGTGAATTATTTTGCAGCTATTATAACATTTCTGCTGTGCTTTGAAAGTGTGTCTCAGAGTCTCTGTGTTAGAAACCTAATCCCCAGGGCAACAGGATTGAGAAGTGGGGTCCTTAAGAGGTGGTTAGGTCAGGAGAGCTCTGAACCCATGAATGGAGTAACGCCGTTGTAACAGGGGTGAGTTCCTGTTCGTTACAACAGGGGTGAGTAACGGCACCTAACTCATAGGTTTGTTTTTCTTAAATAGACATTAAATATGTTAGTATTTGTAACCTGCTTAAATGGGGACCAGCTGCTCTTTATATATCTGATAAATACTTGATTTTAAAAAGAAAGTAGCCTGCAGCAGTTCTTTATGACCCAAGGGAGGCCAGCATCTGTTCCTGGGACTGACTTTCGGAAGTGAAGAAAGTGCTTTTTCCAAGACGTCTCTGAACAGGAGAACGGGGCCAGCGTACAAAGCCAGCCAGAGACAGCGGAAGAGTGTCATTCTCCTGGGTTCCTGCTGCCCTTCCTCCTGTCCTGGTACCACCCAGGCATCCTCCCAGCTCCAACACCACTCGGCTCCTCTTGCTCTGTGGTTTGGATTAGGGAGCTTTTTTCTTTTCTTTCTTCCTGTGCTCCTGAAACCCCCCTGGTTCACACTGGTGCCTCGAGCGTAGGTTGTAAATTCCAGTGTTCATAGGGGTCAGGGAGGTCAAGCATGGAAAATCACTTTCGATGGTGCCAGGTATATGGAGGAGTCCTCTCTACCATAGGAAAATGGGCCACAGTCCTGGCCCATCGCACTCGTCTGTGTCAGAGAACTGTGACGCGCACACTCAGCTCCGTGGCACAGTCCATTCGGCCACCACAGCCCAGTTTAGCAACATCCTCTGCTTTTATTTTCATAAAAGAAGCCATCACTCTGTGACTCTCCCAAGTGATAAACTTTGGAGCTGAATTTTCTGCCACGTGTGACGTATCTGCGGGCCACATGTGTCAGTTCTCAGCCCAGTTCCAGGGTCTCCCTTTTGGGGACTGGGGGACTAAGCTAAGAGTCTGGGGAAGTCGGCTTTCAGTCGCTGTGTCATGCTGCAAGGCTTTATTAAGGCTCACGGTTTCGAAGGTAGCAGCCTGTGGTCACCTGGCTCCCTGTGGTTTGGGGCCTGCGACAGCACTGCACACCATGGCAGGAACCCATGGCAAGGAAAAGCTGCTCACCTCAAAGCAAAAGGAAGAAAGGAAGAGGCCATGGTCCTAGCATCCTTCCAAGGACACAGCCCCAGCAACCAGGCTTTCTTCCACAGGGCGGCACACCCTAAAGTTCCCACCCCACCCAAGAGCTCCAGAGGCTGGAGGCCGAGCCTTGGACCCAGGTCCTTTGTGGGACACTCAGATCCAAACTACAGCAGAGTTTCACACAAACCAGAGCCTTGGACTTCCGGTTTTGGATTCCGCCTCAGACAGAGGGCTTCTAGGTTTTCCTGCTGCACCTCCCCTGGGATGCCCTGCTGCCCGGTACACTGGGCCCTTCCTCTCTGTGCCTACAGCCCCCCTCCTTGGCTTCTTTTCCCCAGGCTGTATCTGTATTCCTCTCCTCACCTCTCCCCAAAGTGCACCCCAGGTATGCAGATGCGATTCTGATGGTAACACCTACCAACCCAAAGTGACCCTACGGCGATTTGATGTCCCATCCTGCCTGGGTTTCTCAGCTCCTGTGACTGCAGCCTGGGCACCCACAGCAGGACCAGTCAGGTGAGGCACAGACTGGGAGGCTCTCTGGGAGGCTCCGGGAGTCTCTGGGGGCAGATCTAGTGGCAGGCAGGCAGCCCCGAGCTTCCGTCACTCTGAGTCTTCAGCCGTGCTCCACTAGAGCAGTGCTGCTGAAACAGGACAGGGTGGGGAGAACCAGCAGCTCATCTGGGACTAGGGGCTCGCTGCGTAGGCCCTTTCCCTGCCTCTCCTTCGGGAAATTAGGAGCCTCTTGTGCTCTCAGGCTTTTGCTGACTCATGGAGGAAACAGTTCAGATGTGATTCTGCAGAAAACACTCCCCAGGGCATTGAGGCAGGAGTGGTTTCTAGGGTCAAATGAAAAAAGAGACCCTCAGACTCCATCCAGAAGGCAGTGAGGTGGGTGAAAGAAGGGAAGGGATACAACAGATACACCCCCAGCAGCCGACACAGGTGACACAAGTTTGAGTCCAGCCCAGCAGCTCTGCCAAGGCACACGATGCTACCGCGTTCACCTGGCATCGTGGGTGGGTGCCTGAGAGAGGCCAAACAATGATCGCCTTCTCATTTATCAAGGCAAAGGGTCCCAGCATTTCAAAGATTTGCAAATGTTGAACACAGAAGAGAGAACTTAATGGCTGCACCTGGAACCCTCTAAAAGATTTTGCTTTAGCTCAAAATCAGCAGGGACATTGGTACCTGGGCAGCAGGAACCAATCATATCTGTGATTACCACAGAATTCCCCTGCCCGGTACCATGGTTGCCCTCCCCAGGGCCGAGGCTGGTTTCTCCTGATGTCACCATCACTCCCTGACCACGGCCTGTGCCCAGTAGCTTCCCCTGCTTTCTGAGATGACCCCTGGTCCCTTTGTTTCTGTCCACTATCCTTCCTCACCCTCTGCAGCTGTGCCAGGTGTGGGCGTGAGGACAGCTGGGTTGTTAGCATCTTGCCCTGGTCTTAGTCCATCTGTGCTGGGTAGGTTTTTTTTTTTTTTGTACCGGGAATCAAACTCAGGACCTCACGCTTGCTAGGTAGGTGCTTGTGCCACTGAGCTACATCCCCAACCACATGCTGGGTAGTTTATAAAGAACAGAAACTTATTTTCTTACGGATCTAGAGACTGAGAAGTCTGAGATCAAGTCACCAGCAGATTCGGTGTCTGGTCAGGGCCTTTCCCTCCTCCCTACCCCACTGTGTTGTACACGGAGCTGGGGGGAGAAACACTGTATCCTCGCAGGACAGAAGAGATGCGGGAGGCCCTAGGGGAAGCAGCTCCCTGGCTCCTCTTATAAGGTCATTGTCCCCACTCATGAGCACTCTGCCCGGGGACTTGACCGCCTTCCAAAGGCCGTGCTTCTTAATATATCACAGTTGGGATTACGTTTCAGCGTAGGAGCTGGGGGGGCATTTTTAGACCACAACACCCCTACACCTACCAGGGAAGTTCCACACACGGAATCTCAGCTCCCAACATCAGCTGAGTCCTCAGATCCTTTAAAATAGCCAGTGACACTTGCAGAGAGGTGCTTTTAAGAGCACTGGCTGGCCAGGCACGGTGGTATATGCCTGTCATCTCAGATGTCCAGGAGGAGCACAAGGTTGAGCCCAGCCTGGGCAACAGGGTGATTTAGTGAGATCCTGTCTCAAGATGAAAAATGAAAAAGGTAGCTCAGTGTGAAGGTCCTAGGTTCAATCCCCAGTACCCCCAAAAAAAGATAAGCCAGACTAATCACTGTGCACCTGGCACGTAAGTACCGTGATCAACTCATTCATATTTGCAGCTGATGGGAGAGAGAAAAATGGAAGATTCTGGAGAAGGTGGCAATTGTCAGCATGTCTCACAGGAGACGGGAGGGGATGAGGTCGGCCTTTGGAAGGAGAAAGCAATGCTCCTTGAGCCAGGAGGACCGGGTGGGACAGAGGAAGAGCAGGAGGAATTTGGGGACGAAGGACCCAGAAGCTGTGCCTGTCTGCAGCCCTTCTCCACTGCAATTCTCCTCGCCCCCCTTTCCATCCCACAGTCAGAGCCGGGAAGAAGGTGGTCGCAGCGCAGTGCAAACCATCTGTGTGGACTGGACGTGATGTATCCCGTGCGGAGTGGTCTCCACGCTCGCACCAGCCTCCACAGGGTATCCTGCTCTGTGTGGACCCAGAATCAAGCCTAGATTTCAGGTGTGGCCTGATGGTGACAACCTGGGGACTCCCCCTTCCATCCTAGACACTTGGGACCTGGTCACACAGTCGCTGACCGTCCCCCTTCAGCTCTGAGGTCACTCGGAGCTTGCCCCCAATCGGTTCTCTCTTTTCGGTCACTAAGTACAAAACTTGACCTCTCTTCCTCCTATTACCTTCATCTTGACCCAGAGGTCTAGCCTTTCAGGTTCCTTTCCCTCAGCCCCAGAGCAGGAAGTTACATTTCAGACTGTCAGGTGACTCAGCCCCACTGACACAAAGGGTCTTTGTTAGTTAGAGCTGGTGTCTCTGATTTCCCTGAGGACACCCGGGGTTGTGCAAAGATGCTCATGGTCCCTGTGCACGCCACGAGGATGTGCAAGGAGACCTAGCCAAGGACACACAAAGCTTCTGTAGAGAAGTAGGTGCCTCCCCCAGGAACTGCGGCACTGCTAGCAGAAAAGATTCTAAATAACACCCAAAAACCAACCCCTTGGGGGATGAAAGGAATTGTATAGAGATATAATTCTTTTTGGGATATAATTCTTTTTTTTTTTTTTTCGCGGTACTGGGGATCGAACTCAGGACCCTGCGCTTGCTAGGCAGGCGCTTATTCCACTGAGCTATATCCCCAGCCCAGGAATTGTATAGAAAAGGACAGGCAGATACAGACCCTCCTGACGGCAAGTAGAGACAAGATTTCCAGAAGGCATGGAGAGCGCTCAATAAACATTGAATGCAGACTAAATAAGTGAACACAGGGATGAATAAGACATCCGTGTGGATGGTTTGGAAGCCCCCGCTGATGGAAACCACAGTCCTCTGAGCACAGGAGGAGCTCGACAGGGAACAGGCACAGCCTGGAGGACGAGGGCGCCCCGGGGGCCAGGGAGCGGCCTGCATCTGAGGCAAAGGATTCAGCCCTGGACACCTTCACCTGGGGCTCCTAGCACCTCCCACAGGCATTTGATCCAGTCCACTGTCCCCCACTCACTGCTTCTCCTGAGAAAAGTTCAAATTTGAAACCAAACTGCCATTTTGAGAAGCCAGCTGTTTTGCTCCGAGGTCCCAGGAAAGATCTGATGTAAAACCAGTGCTGGGGAAGCTGCACCTGACTCACAGCTCTCGGTGCCACCGTTGGCACCTAGGGCAGAGGTGAGAGTGGGGAAGAAACAAATGTAGCTGTCTAACCCTGGACAGCAGGTAAACTGAGGCAAGGCTCAGCTGGGGAGCGGATGATAGGAATCAACAGCAGGCACCTCTGCTGCGGTTTGCAGGAACAGTGTTTGCCCGGCGAGTCCCAGACCCCGCTGCACAGGAGCCGCACGGCCCCCCATGTCTTCCTGGAGACACAGATGGACGGACACTCAGATCCAGCCTGCTGGAGGAGATGCTCCAGTTGCAGGAGCAGACCCGGGGGGTTGGAGATAGCCTTTCGGAGACGGGCAAGGGGCGGGGAAGGAGGGCGGGGGAGAGGACGGAGGAGGAAACAGGAATCAAAGCTGATCAAGGTGCCAGACCTATACTACTGATTCCCTAAAAACAATGGGATTGTTTTGCATCACAAATATATTCTAATAAAAGAAAAGACGCAGGACATCCGCCTTGATTTTTTTGTGTTGCTTTTGGAAATCAACATGGAATAAGTTATTTTGAAGTAACTCTTTTTTTTTTTTTTTGTCTTTTTGAGATAGGGTCTTGCTAAGCAGTTCAGGCTGGCCTTGAACTCACTTTGTAGCTCAGGCTGGTCTTGAACTCGCGATGATCCTCCTGCCTCAGCCTCCCAAGTGCTGGGATTGCAAGCATGTGCTACCACACATGGCTGAAATAACTCTCACTTTTTCTTTCTTTCTTTCTTTCTTTCTTTCTTTCTTTCTTTCTTTCTTTCTTTCTTCCTTCCTTCCTTCCTTCCTTCCTTCCTTCCTTCCTTCCTTCCTTCCTTCCTTTCTTTTATCCTTCCTTCCTTCCTTCCTTCCTTTCTTCTTTCTTTTAGACAGGATCTTGCTATGTAGTTCAGACTGGCCTTGAACTCACTATGTAGCCCAGGCTGGCCTTGAAATTATGCAATCCTCCTGCCTCAGCCTCCTGAGTGTTGGGATGACAGATGTGTGCCACCAAACCCAGCTGTATTTCTTTTATTACATTATAAATGCCTTGAGAGGAGACTGTGTATTTCATCACAGACCCCCCCACAGTGCCTAGAACAATCTCTTATACATAGTAGGTAGGTTAAAAAAATATATTCGATGATGATAGCTGGGTGTGGTGGCGCATGCCTGTAATCCTAACACTTGGGAGGCTGAGGCAGGACTGCCACGAGTTCGAGGCCAGCCTGGGCTACAGAGTGAACTCAAGGCCAGCCTGCGCTACAGAGTGAGACCCTGCCTCAACAACAACAACAAAATGTAACAGTGACAATGACGACGATGATGGCTTTTCTCACCGGGAAAGCCGACCCCCGCTCCACGCTGGCATTTCCCCAGCCCCCCAGCAGGTCAGCCCTTTGTGAGTGTTACCCAGTGAGAGGGAGGTTAGGTTTCTTCCCTCAAGGTTGTCACATGGTTGCTAATGACCTGCCAAGGTGTGCTGGGAGGATCCAGTTCCCATTCTCCTGAGCTGCAGAAGGAGATCAGGCAACGCTGTGGAATCGCACAGCTCACTTACTCACAAACGGCCCGCCAGACCAGCTGGAGACACTTCCCACTGGAGTTCTTCGTGAAGAAAGCTGCTATTGTCTAACCCCAGCTGAGCCGGGGTGAAGTAGGGACACAGCACCCTTGCCTGGTCCCTGGCACTCCGGGAGTCTCCCGAGCTTGTCTGCAGGCCTGTGGCTCCTACTGCAAGCCCAGCCGTCCTGTGGGCATGGAGACAGGACCTCGGTCAGGACGGTCCTGATGGGGCAGCTTTTCCCTGGGGCTTCCAGCCATTCCCTTAGCACTCGCCGTAGGACGGCGTCTTTACTGACGCATCTGGAATTATTATTCCTTTCCTCAGTGGGCTTCACTGGCAACGCCAACACCAAGGTTATTCTGTGGATTTGCTGCGGCACATACGGTGACCTCTTATGGCAGAGACTTTGTGTCCTCAGAATCCCTTCCTCCCTTCTTCCTTAGCAGCGAGCAGGGATATTTAGCTGGCACACAGAGCCCAGGGTGCCTTCTCCAGCCTTCCATGCTGGTTGTGTCTCTGGGCTTGGCCCAGGGACGTTGGTGACAGTGTCGTGCGGGTGAGGGTAGCGGTGAGAAAGTAAGCAAGACACTGGCTTCTCGAGCACTTCATGGAGCCTAGGTCTGGACTTCGTTTACCTGAGAAGAAAAGATTCCTATCTTGATGAAATCCTTTGGGAGATGAGGGTGCGGTCATTAAAAGCTGAATCTAATTCTCACCAGCACCTGGGTGAGGCATGAAAAAAATGCTTGTTCCACAGAAATCAGCTTCATCCTGAAGCTTCAAAGACTTCTGAACATGGGACACTTGTTCCATGAGTTGTTTTCCAAATTGGGGGCTGGGACTTAGGTTGCTAATCCCCACAGCTTTAATGGAGCAGGCAAAGGTAGGCAGGATTCACACAAGGAAGGGTCCCTTGGGAGAAATTTCACTACGGTCTAAAAACTCTGCATGCCCAGAACACATCTCAGCCTCCTTTCCACGGGTGTGTGCTTCAAAGTGCAGTAGCAGCAGATTGTATGGTTCGGATGCAAGGCAGAGACTGGTTTTAATGAAAAATAAGCAACTGTAAGGCAGCATTTTACAGACAAGCTTCTGCACATAGGTTTTTTCTTTTTCTTTTCCTGCTATCCTTTCCCCTGCTTCTTTTTTCTCTCCTTTACCTTAAGAAATGCATTGCTTTTGATCGCCAGAAACTAGTTGACACTTTGGCCTGTGGTAGTCAATTCTTTCAGTTGCAAGAGATAATGTCCACCAATTCAGATGGATTAAAGCAAAAAAAAAAAAAAAAAAAAGATCTTCCATCACCTTACAGAACTAGAAGGGCCTTCCAGGGTGTTGACACAACCTCTCCAAGCTGCTGTCTTCGATGTGCAGCCCTCCTGCCTTCAGAAAAGGGAAACGTGGCCACCAGCAGCTCAGGGTCACATTGCAATGGTTAGCAAGCCCTGTGGAAGGCCAGACCCTCTTTTCCAAAAGTTATGGCACGAATCCAGGGACCGACTCTTAGTTGAAGGACTTTAACCCATGCCAGGCATAAGTGCACTGTTGCCTGGCTCGGGCTGGGTCCATGCAGGCCTGAGGCTGGGTGGGATCGGCCTCACCAGACTGTGTACCAGATGAACAGGGCATGGCTAGCATGCTAAGAAAAAGCAGGAGGAATCAAAGCAGCCAAGACAAGGCCCTCTTCCTTAGCACATGGAGGGACACCTGGATTTCATAAGTCCTGCCCAGGAGGCAAAGCTGGCTGGCTAATTTTAGGGCTCTTAATTGGAAAGACACACATGGAAGAGAGAAGGGGAAACCCGGAGGAGGGGTGTGGGAATTCATATTTCCCCAAGCTGAGCTCTAAATGGGAGTGGGTTGGCCAAGGGAGGTGCTGGGAGGTGCTGGGTGCTGGGCCACGCCCAGGAGGGTGGAGCAAGGGCCTTAGAAATACACAGAAGAATGCCTTCTGGAGTCCTAATTCCTCATTTGAAATCACGGCAAAATCTGCCCAGTCCAGGGGCTGGAGGCAAAGAGCGCTTAGGTGGGGATGCAGGCCTGTGCCCGGGAGGGCCAGGGAAACCAGCTCCTTGCAGATGGGCGCGGTGGATCCTCTGGCGCTCCGCGCAGCTGCTCTGGGAGCACAAAGGTCTGCACAGGCCCCACCCCACCCTGTCTCAGGGAAGTACAGGATGCCCCACCTAGGGTGTGCATCTGAAAGTTGCCATAGGCTAAGTGAACACGTATGGGGACCAGAAGGGCACTCTCTGCTCCCCGCCTCCCAAGTCCTACCCTTTGCTCGCCATTTCCCGGAAACCCGCACTGTCCTGCTTCGTGCTGAGGAAGAGGAGCTTAGACGCACCGGCACTTCGACACTGCGACACCCTTCTCCTCCCAAATCAACACGACCAAACCTGCCTGGATGCCACCTGACTGGTGCCCATCCTTGTGGGAGGGAGAGGAGGAGACTGGGCCTGGCGCAGAGAGAACACAGCCTCCTCAGTGTGCCTGTGTGCTCATCACCAACACTCAGGGCCACCAACATCAGTGCCACCAACAGTCAATGGCAACATGCGGTATGGCCCCCAGCAGAGCAAGAGCTAAACTAAGCCTGAGACGACTTTCACCAGGTAGGGTGCCTCTGTTCCCCTCCTCCCTGCCATGCTGGGTGTCTGGACACGCAGGTTAGGAACTGGGCTGGGAATTGAACTTGCCTGGAGTTTGAGGTTGATAATTCAGGATTAGAGTTTTCAGTTTACATAGCACTGCTTTTTTCTTATACCATTTCCAAATCAGTTAAGATTAGTCATCTCCCAGAAAATGATCACGATTGAACACCCTGTCTGGTTAACCCTAGAGGAGAAAAGCTATCCTCTCATAAAATAAACCAAAAACAATCCTTATTTTTTAAAACCAAGATCAGAAGTCTCTCAACTTGTAAACTTTACAGACCAATAGAATCTGAGCCATAGCGCTAAATAAAAGAAACAACTAACAGCCACAAATGTTAAAGACATTACAGCACAAAAACATCTGAAAGGGACCCCCAAATATAGCTGGGGCCACCATTTAATTAATCCAAGTTCCACATATGGCTTTGGTTAACCATGGTTCCAGGCCAGAAGCATGAAAGCCAGCATTTATGGGAAAGCCAAGAAAGAAAGCTGGCAGCGCAGGCCATGAGGCAAGGGAGGCCCCTTCCCACCCCCACCATGACAGCCCACATTCTAGTGTCACTGTGGTGTGGTGTACACAGCCCCATCCCCACTTCATGCCTGCACCAGCCTGGCTCTTATAACACTGCACTCACAGACTGTGAGCCTCTTGAAAGTGTGAATGTTGCCTCACTTAGACCCCAGGCAGAGAATGAATGAATGGCCCAATTTAAATTAGAGGAAGGAGTCAGAGGAAGGGCAGGTCTAACCAGGGACACCTATGCTTGCCTAGAAAATCCTTAGTGGACCTGGAGAGGGTGGGCTGAACAAACATTAATAGCACTTTTCAAAGGGTTTAAAGATTTTTAATTGATAGGTAATAATTGCACATACTTATGGATAGACTAGTCATGTTTCCCATTGCTGGTACAAAATACCCAACACTTGCAATGTAGAGGAGAGGTTTAAGCTGGATCACAGTTCCCAAGGGTTCAGTCAGTGGTAGCATGGCTCCAAGGCAGAACCATCATGATGGAAGGGCGTCGTACAGCAAAGCTGCTTCTGTTCACGGTACTTGGGAAGCAGAGCAGAGGCACGGCACCAGAGAGGAAAGGGCCCTCGGACCAGATAGAGTTCCCAAGGTCACGTCTCTACGACCCAGCCAGACATGCCGAAACTGTACTTTGCTAATCTCCTGGGTGGCTCTCAAGCCAATCAGGTTGACAGTCCACCTGAACTGTCACACTGGGTACAGTGACTGAGATATTTCAAAGTATTTATGCAATGTGTACGATCAGATAAGGGTAACTGGTGTATTAATTATCTCAAACATTTATCCTTTCTTTGTGTCAGAACATTTGAAATCCCCTCTACTAGCTATTTTGAAGTACTCAATTAATTGTTGTCGACCATAGTTGTAACAACACATCAGAAGTCATCCTCCTGGCCTACTGCACTTCCGTGTCCACTCAGCTCCTGTCTTCACCCTCCCTCCCTTCTGACCCCACCGGTAACTACTGTTCTACTCACTGCTTCTGGTTTTTCATCGTTGTTTTGGCCTGGTCTGGGGTTTGGTTTTTGAGACAGGGTCTCACAGTGTGGTCCAGGCTGTCCTTAAACCTCCAACCATCCTCCTGCCTCAGCCTTCTTAGTACCGGCATTACCAGCATGAACCACTGTGCCTAGCTTTCTACTGAGGTTATCATTCTGGGACTGAGAATGTGGCTCTTGTATTAAAGGGCTTGCCTAGCTCGCCCAAGGCCCTGGGTTTGATCCATAGTGTGAACATGCGCACAGGAGCAAACACACAGGAGAGAAACAGACAGAGAGAGACAGAGAGAGGCAGAGAGACATGATGAGGATCACTACCAAGCAGCTCCAAGCAGCACTTAAGTTAATCAATTGACTTTTTATGTTTGCTTGTGAATCTGTCCAAAGCCTAGGCTGCTTGTGGGGGACAGACTCATAGTAAGTGAACCTCTGTGAGTCACTAATCCCTACTAACATCTGTAATGGCGGATGAAGCCAGAAAGCCTCAAAGGATAAAACAAGATCACAGCCAAAGACACCTGGATCCAATCTCAACTAGATAAAGACTGTAGCCTCAGGCACCTCACTCCTGGGTGGATTAACTTTATCCTTATTAAGGATTAATCTAATACCTTACTGGGAGTAGTCCTTAATAACTTGCCCTTCTTGAGTATTCCCCTCCCCTCTTCAAATAAATATGGGCCACCCAGAGAAGGTCTTGGTCTGCGCGCTAAGAGAAGCTCAAATTTGATGAGAGGGCTCTGATCCTCGTGGAGCCCTGAAATCATTCCATTTGCCTTCACAGTACACTAGTCTGGAATACTGTGGACCTGATCAGCCGCAATAACGAAGGGACATGATTAACCTGATAGAGATAGACAGACATTTCCCGTAAGGCCCCTCAGTTCTACCTTTGCTGCTGTAAATGACGGGACTCGCCCTGGTTACGGCAAGCACTCCATCCTGCGTCTGCCTCCCCATCCACTCACCCTCTGATGTTCATCTATGTTTGTTCCGCGTCCTGATTGTTGTGAATAGCGCTGCAGAGAACAAGGGGGATGTCTCTTTAACATGTGGCTTTCACCGGGGTGGTGGCGCACACCTGTAATCTCAGCATGCGGGAGGCTGAGGCAGGAGGATCACTGAATTTGAGGCCAACCTGGGCTACATAAGCGAGTTCAAGGCCAGCCTGAAGTAAGACCCTGTCTCAAAAAAAAAAAAAAAAAAAAAAAACAAGTGCTATTCCCATTTCCCTTAGGTATACAACCAGCAGTGGGATTGCTGAATTACATGTTCTACTGTTATGTTTTTTCCTAGCTCTGGGAAGTGAACTCAGGGCCTTTGCTGATTTATAGACAGGGTCTCACTAAATCACTAAATTGCACAGGCTGGGCTCAAACTTTCACTCCTCCTGTCTCGGGCTTCCAGAGTCCTGGGATTACTCTGTAGATTTTTGAGGACCTTCCATACCATTTTCCACAATGGCTGTACTAATTTACACGTGGGTTATATCTGCATTATTTGTAGTACTAGTTTTATTATTATTAACTTCTTAAGCTACTGGACAGATTAGAGGATGAGCTAAGCAAGCTCTTTTGATCAAAAGAAGTGGAATCCTACCAATTTGCTTCGAGCCTTGGGGGTTTTCTTTATAGGACTCTGGTGAGTAAGAAGGCAAGGGCAAGGGGCTGCAGTGTAGAGACCAGGGACCTCACCACCCTGCATGTGGCCATGCCAGGCCCTGGCATATATGCCTGACAGTGTGGGTGCAGAGGAGCTCACAGACTGAGAGCACAGCGGGCATCCTGGGGGCCAGGGTCCCAGCCCACGTTATGGCTATGGCATGGATGAAATGTGAGCATAGAGGGGCAGGGACGACCTGGACAGACACATCAAGTTTGTGCACTTTGGACAGCTCCAGCTTATACCTGGCAGTCATAGAAAACTACAAAGGTGGGGCCGTGTGTCCCTAGGTCCCCTGACATCCAGGGGAGCCACCTGGGTGCTCTGAAGGTGTGTTTTCAACTGACAGGTGGCTGGCTGGGTGACGAGCCTGGTTCAAAGAGGAAACGAAAACACCAGCCTGGTGCCTGAGTGAACAAACAGGAATGCTGAAGTATAACTGCAAAGCAGGGCAACACAGCTATAAACTTTGGAGTTATTTTTTTTTTTCTACCTGGATGATTTGTGCCTCCCCCAAACATTTAAATTTTAACAGTTTCCACACAGTATCATCTAGTTCTACAACTCTGAATGTCTGGAGTCTACTAATAGAGTCAAAGTTACCCTCACCTGGAGGGCCGTTGCTTTTCAGTTGAGCTGGGTGGACATGGCTTTATTTTAATATTGAAAAGACTTTTTTATTTTTTTGCACTTTCCTCCATGTTGTTGTGATCCTTCTTAACAGAGGGGGAAATCAGCAACACTGTGCTTCAGTAGGTATTGAAAGAGGAAAAGCCACAGTGAACGAGGGCGGCACTGAGTCTAAGGGGAGGCACCAGGGTTCCCAAACCAGCACGACCTCAAATCGCAACTTGCAGGGGTGCAGCGTCCTGGTCTATCAAATGGGGCTATTGAACTCCACGTACCCTGGCAGGACTCAGCCCTAAAGGTCATTTTTTAACATAAAAGAGTGCATGTTCCCCTTTTCTCACCCTGCCCCAGAGAGGAAGGGGAAGAGGACCAGGCACCAAAGCAGTGTCTGCACCAGCACTCCCAGGCTGGGAGAGGAGCAGAGAGAATGCCGGGGGCTCGCATGGCTCACGGGGCGGAGGCTGCGGCAGCGGGAGCCACCTTGTCCCTTAAACACACACTGCTCCCGCTGCTGCTGGCGGCCACACTTGCCGGTTGCCATGGGCGTTTTCTGTTGTGATCTAAGCAGGGACGCTCGGAAGCCAGTGACTGAGGTGCAGGCTGTGGGTGCTGGGACAGCTTCCTTCTCCTCCCTGCTTAGGGAGTTTTCTTCTATTGTTGAGCCCTGGGTGCCCTTTTCCCTAGAGGGGCAACAGCTTCAGGAAAGAGAGCACCTTCCTCTCCACCCCCTCTTCCCCTGCTTGAACCACACACTCTTTTTTGATCTCTAGAAGGAAACAAGGACCCCTCCCTGCCCCTTCTGTCGTCTCCGCATGGAGCCAGACCCACAGCAAGGCTGTAGCCAGTAACCGTGGGTCCCGCAAGCATCCTGACAGCAAGAGGAAGCCAGGAGTCAGGGCCGGGGACAGCAAGAGGTGCTTGGACCGGAGGAGAGGGCTTTCAGACACCCTGCTGGGTTCTCCAAGGGAGGGACGGTTCTGGGTTTCAGAACAAGCTGCACTGAAGCTGCAGGAAGCTTTACCGCCCCACACCCCACATTACACACAAGCAGCACCTCCTCATCTGTGTGACAGCCAAAAATGCCACCACCTATGTCCGAATACCCCGGAGACTGAGGCGCCTCCCCAGGCTGAACAGTTAGGTCATTTCCTCAACTATATTCCAAAGACATTAATTAGTTCCTTGGCCTATAATATGTGCTACATGGAGAGTTCCAGCTAGGAGTACTGGTGCCCACCTGTAATCTCAGTACTCAAGAGGCTGAGGCAGGAGGAGCACCACAAGTTTGAGGCCAGCCTGGAAAAAAGAAAAAAAAAAGAGTTCCATGTTTAGTATCAAGCTAGAGTTAGGAAAGGACATATTTACAGGACCTTTAATACACACATATGTGTTTTAATAGAATACACAGATTCTCAAATTTAAGATTGCCCTTTTTTTCTTTTTTTTCAGAGTTTCCCTATGTAGTTCAGACTGGCCTTGAATTCATTATATAGCATAAACTGGCCTCAATCTTGTGGCAGTCCTCCTGCTTTAGCCTCCCAAGTGCTGGGATTACAGGTGTGCACCACCACGCCCAGCTGGGTGACTGTCCTCGAGAGTGCTTTCTGGGGACTTTGTGTCCTCCACAAGGTGACCAGTCCACTGGACCTTACGTTTTCACTAGAACATGTGAAGATCCCAGGAAGGAGGCCAGAGCTTGAGGAAGCCGCTGCAGGGTGACCTCACTGAGGAGCCAGGGGTGCAGGGACTCTCCGAGAGCCCAGGGTGATGCAGGGGGACATATGCGCTCTGCAGACGCTGACCAGTATCTTTGGCTAGCAGGTGTTTGGAAGCGAGCTGGTGTGGATGAACTACTCAGATGCCCACAGGCAGACCTGAGCCTCCTCTCTTGCTGGCCTGGCAGCCTCTGCATGGAAAATCTTGACTGGGGCCTGGGGCAGGGCAGCTCTGGTGAGATCTGGAAACACAAACCCAGGCGGGTATAATGGCAGCGAGTCACAGGAAACCGACTGCCATCAGGTGTTGCAAGGTGGGGGGAGACAAAGCCAGGAGCCAGAGCCCAGCCAGGGAGGAGCAGCCGACACCAGGCCTCATGTGTTGAGCCTCAGGCTCTGCTGCAAGGTTGAGATTCAAAGCCCTGCCTTTCCCCTCCCAGGGTGCCATGCCAGCCCTCCTGGGGCACGGGCAAAAGTTCAGGGACAAGATAGAAGAGCACTCCAGTGACTGTCAGTGCCCCGGCTCTGCACATACCTCCTCCTCTGCCCCTGGCTTGTGAATCCAGATCCTGCCCTAGTGAAACCTTTCTGTTGGCGCTTAACATTTTCCAGTTTAACTGGACAGGCCAGTGCCTGAGGTCGTGTGTTCTGAGATCACAGTACCGAAAGTAATCAAAAACCTGGGTAGGTAAGGTGGTGCATGCCTATAATCCCACCCAGGGCAATCCAAAGGCTGAGGCAGGATCCGGAGGCTGAGGCAAGAGGATTGCAGCAGTTTAAACCAATCTGAACTATGTAGCAAGATACCTTCTCAAAACCAAACCAAACCAAAACAAAACAATAAGGAAGAAAACGTAGGGGATCCCAGTTCCTCTGGGGCCCGTGGGAGCTCAGCCTGCTGGACAGACAGCCCAGGGTGACAACAAACAAACTTGAACAAAAAAATTTTCCTTTTAAATTTTGGGCTTACAGGTCAGAGCGAAGCTTATTAGACTTGGATGACAATAAACCAAGGACTTACTGGATAATTAAAACCACCAGCTGGAGGCCTGGGCAGCCCCCTCTTCTGGAATCCCACTGGCCTCCTCCATAGGGAGCGGCTTCTCCTCCCCACGGCAGAAATGCTTTGTGAATCTGAAACCCTCGGTGATGACCTCCACCTCCTCTCAAGGTCGCCTCCCGCTACTTCACGGCTGCATCCCCTCACACGCTGTCCCCCTCTGCTGCAAGGACAGAGCAAATCTAAGCCACTGGCCACAGTGCAACCTGTTCCTGCCCTGCCCGACAGGCAGCGGCACCAGGTTCCCGACCAAAGCCAGGATTGCACCGGGGTTCCTGCCAGGCCTCCAGGCTGGACAGCCAGTGGCCCTGGGCGCCTCGGTTCTAGGAAATTCCCCTGCTTGCCCCTGTGGGAGCAAGCTGAGGCCTTCAAAGCCACCGAGCCGCTGCTGAGAAGCCCCTGGGCCGCTTCCAAGACTCTCTGCTATGAACCACGGGATGTTTCTCCCCATTTCTGAAATAACATAAACAGCCGCTGGGGCTGACACCATCCCCTGAGGCGTTTCCACGTTTCTACCTTAATCCAGGCCTTGAGGATGGCTCTGTAGGGTTCACCCACAGCTGTCCCAGGGTGCAGAGCACTGCAGAAGGGGGGGTGGGGAGTGTAGTGCCAAGGTTCAACGTGTGTCCGAGGTTCACACACTGGAAACTGTGTCCCCTGCGTTAGGAGGCAGGACCTATCAGGTCAGGAGTTATCGCAGGAGGAGTGGGTCCCCTCATGCGCCTCACATTAGGTTCCATCTTCCGAGTGCCCCCTTGGCTGTACTCAAGAGGGCTGTCCCCAGAGGAGCCGGGTAAATGCCTGTTCTTTATAAGCTCCGCTGTCTGAAGCGCTGACCTAATAGCACCGCACAGACAAGGTAGGCTGTGTGATTTTTGTACACTACTCCAGGACAGGGTTACGGTTGCTTTAATCTTTTGAAATGAGTAAAGTTCCCTCCAAGTCTTTGTGTTACTTCTTATCTTCATTAGTACGTGTTCGCAGTACATACTGACTAGATGCCCCGTGTGGAGATGGAATGTGGACATAACGCATTTTAATTCTTTTTCTTCCCCTCCTCCTTCCCCCTCCATTTCCTGATCCTCTTCCCTTACGCAAAAGCTCTGTCTCCCTGTTTCCTATTATCTTTCATTTTACTCTTCAGATTATTTACATTTTGGGTTTCTCATATAAGAGAAACTATGCGGTATTTAAGCTTGTGTTTCTGATTCCACTTAATGTTCTGGTCTCAGGGTTTATCCACTTCCTACAAATGATGTAAGTTCTTCTTTATGGCACAGCGGCACTCCATTGCCTATAAATACCACATTTTCTTTGTTCATTCATCCGCTGATGGACACGTAGGCCGCGCCTAAGATTTGGCTGTTATGAATTGTGCTACTGTACACATGGCTATGCATGTATCTCTGTAGTAGGATTTCTTTAACTGTTTGGAAAAGGCACAGCTGGGTGGAATAGAATTTCTAGTTTTAGTTTCCTAAGGACTCTCCATATGATCTCCATAGTAGTTGTACTTGTTTACATTCCCACCAGCACTGTGGAAAAGTTCCTTTCTCCCCCACAGCCTTGCCAGCACTTGTTATTGTTTGATGTCTTGACAATAGCTACTCTTCCCAGAATCCTTCACTTCAGGAAGATGTGGGCCACTTTTAGGCTGTGGCTCAGGGTGCCCTGGACATGCTGCTGCCCATCCCTGTACACAAGGACCCTAAGATGAGAAGCAAGAGTAATTCAGATTTGTATTTTTAGCAAAAATCTCCTTCTTCTTGCTAGAGGGCAGAGGCTATCTAGCATTGGGCCGCATGCTTGTAAGAATGCCTAGAAAACTGTGGATTCTCAGGGAACTGCATGTGTTACATGACTATCACTCCCTGAAAGAAAAAAATATGTCATGTTGCGTGTGTGTGTGTGTGTGTGTGTGTGTGTGTGCACGTGCGCACAATAGGCCAAAGACCACCGAGAAATGGCACACATGTGGTCTGCATCTCAAGCGGCCTGGAACAAATGTCACCAAACCTTGTGCCACATCCACTATCTCATCATCTGTGTGGAGCAGATTAAGGCTCAGCCAACCAGATGAGACTTCATGAGAGCTGCAGTTGAGATAAATGCTACAGAGTTTGAAACAACAATGAAAACACAAAGATAGTGATCTTGTGGATCAGTCCCAAGCATCAGGCCTGCCTTAGCCACCACTGTCCGCATCTAGGGCCACTGGAGCTGCTCAGTGCAGAATCTCTGCACTGTGGCTAGGACTCCCTAGCTCGCTGTCACGGTCATGAGCTCCATGGTACCTGGAAACATCAGTGACCCAGAGCCCAAGTCACACCCAGGGAGACTGCAGGGAGGTAGCCATGGACAGATGAAGCCACAGTAGGGCCACCTCCTTCGCAGGAGTAGTTTTGTGTCCCCTCATCCAAACACATGCTTCAAATTAAAAAAAAAAGTCCACCTGCACAATTCCAAAGGCCGGTCCATCCCACACTGTGTGTCCTACTAGGAATCCGTCTTCCTGGGGAGAAAAGGAGGGTATGAATATCATATTCCTTTTCAATGTGGAATTGCCATTGTTTAAAAGTCAAACCATCTATTAACAGATAAATTTAAGTGAGAAGAACCCGAGTTCCTGCTGGTTGCTGATGACAGGTTTTCCAGAAAGAAATAATATACCCAGCAGGTAGTTATCAAGTGTGATGACAGCTGGCACTTTAGTAAGGGGTCAGTGGATTTTGTTTGTTTACTTATTTATTTATTTTAAAATGAAACACGCTGATCACAAGCTTGAACAGCAAGAACTCAAGTACCTCCTGGTAAGAAATGAGTATTTTCTTTTTCATTTTATTCTACTTCTCTAGAGCTTAGATGTCACTTAGAAGTGGGCTCTGAGCTGTGGCCCCAAATCTAAGGCTCTTCTTTGCATGCTTTTGAGCTTGCTAATCCAGAGGGTCTCTGGGATACATCCTGCTCATGAGGCCAGACTCTAATCCCTGCAGTCATTGCCAACAGCCAGGGTGCCAGGTCTGCAAGGCTGCTTGTTGGTCATAACGAGCCATCTGGCTACTGAAGGAACCATGGGGCAGGTGTCTGAGACATTTCTGACATTACCATTGAGCTTTGCCAAGAAGCAGGTCTGCTTTTATTCAGAATGGTTCTGCCTGCTGGCAAGAAAGGATTCTCTTGGTGCAAGACACTTTCGGAAATAAGGCTCAGAATGGAATTGTTTTCTTGTGCAGTGGAGCTTACATTTCTCCTGGGTTGTTCTGGGAATTCATTCCGCCCATTTCCTCCCCATCTGGAACAAGGGAGGTCTCTCCAGAGCCTCTTGTCCTTGCATGTGTCCTGAGCAATCACAACAGCACATAGATAGGCATATAGAATCTACAAAGAACCAGCTCATGCGGTTACAGAGGCATGGAGGTCCCCTAGTCTACCACCTGCAAGCTCAAGACCCAGGCAAGCTGGCATGATTCCGCCAAATCCAAGGGCCTGAGCGCAGGGGAAGCGGGCAGCGTGCATCTTAGCCTCGGGCTGGAAGTAGAGGTCTCAGCTCAGGCTACAGGGCAGGGAGAGGCAAATTCCTCCCTCCTCTTCCCGTGTTTCTCAGGGGACTGAGCAAATGGCTGTGTCCCCAGTCACCAAGGCACACGCTGTCCTGCTCATGCCCCCAACACATGCTTGTGAGCTACTGTCCTACTTCCTGCCTGGCAGGTCCTGCAGGCTCTGGGGGACCCCTGCTCCCTGGTTCTTTCTGCCACTCAGACTGGAGTCTGCAAGCACTATCCGAATCCGAGTCAGCGAAGAGAGGCCTGGTTCATGCCCACCTCTGTGCCCACACAGGCGTGGAGACCTCTTCCCTATGGAGGAAGCCAAAGACCCTCAGGGTCTACCCTGTCCTGAGACTTCTGAAGACCTGAAGGCAGCGTTGGCCTTAGCATTCCACGGCTCCTCATTAACATAGGGACCTTGTGGGACTCCGAGACAGCTGGGAGCATAACTGCGCTGGAAAGCACACGTGAGGGGTGGATGCCGGCCTCAAGGACATGAGAGCGGCCGTCAGGAGTTGCAGGGGCTCTGAGGACTCAGGGCTGGAGAGTGTAGTGTGCAGAACACAGCACACTGGGCCAGGAGGCCCCAGGTCCTCAGGAGCAAGTCCAGGCCTGATCCTAGTCAGGGGACGCCCCTGAGAGTGCAACACACAGGCCCCAAAGCCAAATTGGCCAAAACCCAGATGCCACCCACAGGGACCCCTCACACCACATTAGCTTGGTGCTGTGCGATGTCCATGTGCTCCCGGGACCACACACAGGGTCTCCCATGGGGCTGGCAGTGAGGGCAGTGTAGAAGGTGCTCAAAGGGGCTTTGCAGTTAGAAGACGTGAGAGGCCCACGAGGCACGGCAGGATGGCCACTGCCTGGGATTTCCAAGGCCTCTGCTCTTCAGAATCAGCCACCCCAAAAACAGAGTCCTGGGCTTCAGACTCTCCCCAGCCCCCAGCACACAGAGGCATCCTCAGGAGCATCAGAACCTGAGTCATTGCTATTACCGAATGCTTCCCTAGAGCCCCTGGAGCTCAGCGTTCGGTTAAATGAGTCTGTGCAAGCCGCCGGGCTGTAATCAGGGCTTCAGATACAACACCCAGCCTCCAGGATGTGCCCATGAGGGGGCTGTCAGAGCACCCCAGAGACTTCCAGGTGTGGAAAGAGGGTAAGAAGCACAGTTGTTCTTCCCACCAAGGCACCCCGACAACTTACTCGTGTTGGCTTCTGCTGAGGTTTGTGAGTCTGAGGCCTCTGGCCCAAGTCTCCCTGGACCAGAGATGCTGCATCTGGCTCTATGATGACTGAAGTCGCACTGTCCTTTGGGAGATGAGGGAAATCCCTGTTCATGTGTGTGGAGACCTCTCCAAGCCTCAGTTTACCTTTTTTAAGACAGAGTCAGGTGTGATGGCACACGCCTACAATCTCAGCACTCAGGAGGCTGAGACAGGTGGATTGTTGCCAATTCGAGGCCAGCCTAGGCTACAAAGAGAGCTCAAGGCCAGCTTGAGCATAGCGAGACCTTGTCTCAAAAAGACAAAAAAAAAAAAAACCAAACATACAAAAGGACAGAGAGAATGGCCAGCAGTCTTACATCTTCTTTGGGGCTCAGCAGATCAACTGAATGATCATACCAAGAAGTCCTGCAAAACCCCCAAGGCAGGGAAAGTTTTCTGGACCCACACAGAGGTGTGCTTGAAGCCAGAGTTGTGGTTGCCACGCATTTACTAACCCTGATGTCAGAATACCATGTGGTTCCTCTGCTTACCCCATCATCCGAAAAGGCCAGCCTAGCTCCTCCCGGTTTCCGGAGGACTGGCAAAATATTTTCTGCAAGTGATCTGGAAAGAAATTCCTATTCTGCAGGACTAAACCAGATTTTTTAAAATTTACATATTACTACTACTAATAATAAATACTAGCACTGAATCAAGATGCAAGATAGTGTATGTACCCAGTTCCCCGGGATGAATGAAATGATGATGCATTAAATATACGCAAAATTAGAGAGGGAGCAAAAGCAAAAATCAACCAAAACCTTCACATTGTGCTGTTACTAGGCGCCAGGCATTGCACCAAAATTTTACCTGCAGTTATTGTATTTATTTCTCACAACAGCTCCAGTGAATAAACAGGATTAAAAAGTAGAAATATAAATGAAATGTTCTCCTGTTCCCTTTTCACAGACTTGGGAAATGTGGCTGGAAAGAAGCTCAGGAATTGCCCAAGATCACACAGTTGCTAAGGGACAGATTCAAACTCCACAGACCAGAGTCTCAGGGACAAACTCCTGATAAAGGGGTTGATGACAGGTCACTGTTGTCAGCCTGACATTTCCCGGTGGAATGTTCCTCCCTGACTCGGCTGAGGCCGAGGGCTCTGGCGGTCTCGGGTCACCTGTCCCAACCTGGCCAAATTGGAGCAAGGGCTGGGTGTGATGCAGTTTGACAGGCACGTTGCTAATCGAACCTCCTGGGAGACCACTTTAAATAGAGGCAAACGCCATGCTGTAAACTACAGTATTTGGGTTACAAAGCTCTGATTCTGCGACTCTCGCAGGAAAAAAAGAATTGTGTCATGAAGCGCTGACAAGCCCAAGCAGCAGTTCCAGGGTCAGGACAGCAGCGGGCTCACTGGGCTGGAGGCAAGGCTCCTCCTGGGGGCTTCAGGGGGTTCACTCGCACTTAGCATCTGAACCTCAGACCCCCAAGAACCACTAGCTCTGGGAGGCTGAGGCAGGAAGACTTTGAATTTGAGCCCAGACTAGGCAGCTTAGCAAGACCCTGTCTCAAATCAAAACAAACGAAACAAAATTCTGGAGATGTAACTAAAACATGAAGGCCTTGGGTTCAGCCCTTCATTAAAAAAAAAAAAAATCAGACACTAACACTAACTCTAGCCATCTTCCCTGCAAAAACTTCCTAACTAGCAGAGCCCAGGACCCCAGCTGTGAAGCTGACCCTACTAAGACAGCAACACAGATGCAACCCCAAGCCCTGATTCCCTTTTTCCCCTTTCTCAGCTTCACAGAACCATTAACCAGCCAGCTCCTTGCTAGGGACTCACCCAGTTGGTCAGCACCTCCTAGCCCTAAATGCATCCCCATCCAAGTCAGACCCCACCCCTCCCGCCTCCAACCCCCACGCTGGCTTCTGAGCTGCACAGAGAGGACGTGTGCCCCGGGGCTTGTGTGTGTGTCACCCTCTGAGGCAGGACCACAGAGCGACTGACTCAGAGCCAGCACTCAGCAAATGTCCGCTGTGGAATTTGTGAATGAGGTTAGAACAGCACGCGGGCATTCTGGAATTCCCCTGCCCTACCCCAAATCAGTAAGTCCAGTGTTAGATTTCAGGCTGGAAAAAAGAAATTTGGAAGCAAAAGACCATTGCCCTAAAAAACAAACAGAGCCAAAAATGAAAAGCCCTTCAAACGGTGCTACATAGATGGCGATGATGGCCAGGAGGGACAGGATGTGTGGTGGCCCCTCCATGTGCATGTCCCCTTTCCTCCTTCCCACCCTAGCAGGCCCACAGTGCCCAGCTGGCAGTGGGGGTGGAGGTGGGGGGGCACACACAACACTGCTCAGCTCTCTGGAAGGACCTGGGCAGCCTTCAGCCAATCCAAGACTCGCCAGAGACTTCTGGAAAAGAAGGGTCCTCCTTCTGACCATACAGGAAAGAGAATGCACATAACTCAAGTTGTGTCTGCTGGGTATCTTGTGATCCTGACAAGAGGGCTTAAGAACTAAGTTGGAACCATTTGCTTGCTTGCTTGTTTGTTTTGGTTTTTGGAGACAGAGTCTCATGAAGTTCAGGCTGGCCTTGAACTGGCGGCAATCCTCCTGCCTCAGCCTGCCCAGTGCTGGGATTACAGGTTCTTAGCATCATGCCTGGCCAAAGTTAGTGCCACTGTAGTTTAAGAAGAGACAGACCCTGGGTTTCCACTGACTACCAGTTGCTGTATCAATCAGCAATCTAACTGAAACTCACCTGGCCTCAAAGATGTGAAACAATAAAGCACCTCATCCCTTTGGTGCCTGAGCAAGAGCCCAGGGCCTTGGTGCATTTGCCAGGCAAACGCTTGACCTCTGAGCTACATCCCCAGCCCTAAGCCTCTTTTTGTTTAAGCCAAACAAATACATACCACAAAGCCAGGTGTGGTGGTGCACACCTGTGGTCCCAGCAGGCAGGAGGCTGAGGCAGGAGGATTATGAGATCTACACCACTCTAGGTTACATAGTGAGTTCAAGGACAGCCTGGACTACATGG